>JAWZYT010003007.1:75000-247500 GCA_034508575.1 Petrolisthes manimaculis | reverse complement strand
ATTGAAATCTAAGCAAACTGTGGAACCGAATTCGACACCAAGATTGCGACTGGAGACCGACGATGTGATGAGTTGGTGTGATGAGTCAGATGCTGGTGTGGTCACTCTCTGTTGTGTTGTGGGGTGGAGTGGTGTGTTGTGTTGTGGAGTGTTGTAGAGTGTTGTGGTGTGGAGTGTTGTGTTGTGTTGTGGTGTGTTTTGTATTGTGTTGTGTTGTGTGGTGGGGTGTTGTGTTGTGGGTGAGGTGTTGTGTTGTGGTGTGGAGTGTTGTGTTTTGTTGTGGAGTGTTGTGGAGTGTTGTTTTTTTATTGTGTTGTGTTGTGTTGTGTTGTGTTTTGTTGTGTTGTGTTGTGTTGTGGAGTGTTGTGTTGTGGGGTGGGGTGTTATGGTGTTGTGTTGTGTTGTTTTGTGGAGTGTTGTGTTGTGTTGTGTTGTGTTGTGTTGTGTTGTGTTGTGTTGTGTGACGAAGCGAGGAGGTGTGGCTTAGCGGATGTGTGGGAAGGAAGGAAGGAATTAAGAGGAAGTGAGAATGAAGAAATGGAAGGATACGATATGGAGAAATGGGAGGAAGAAGGAAGAAGAAAGGGAAGAAATAGAAGGGGGGACGCAGAAAAGGATAAAACACGGAGGAAAAGGGAGGAAGAAGGAAGAAGAAAGGGAAGAAAAAATGGAAGGAAGCTGAACATATTAATGGATAATACATGGAGGAAGATGGAAGAAGAAATGGAAAGGGGAAGAAAGCTTGATGAAGAAAAGTGGAAGAAAGCATGATGAAGAAAAGGGGAGAGGGCGCAGAAAGGATAAGAGACTGATAAGGAAAAAAGAGGGGAATGAGACGGAAGAAGGGGGAAGAGGGGGAACGCCGGAAAGGACAAGAAATGGATGAAGAAAGAGAAATGAGAAGGAGAAAGAAAAGGAAGCGGGAGGGGGAGAAAGAGTGGTGAGTCTGGTGTGTCTGGGAATATCTGTCTTTGTGTGTGTGTGTGTTGGTGCGTAAGTCTGTGTGTATGTTTGAGTGTATGTATAATTATGTGAATATAAGATGTTTATGTATGTATGAGTGTATGTGTGTGAACTTGTGTGTACGTTTATGCATGTATTTATGTGTGATCTTCTGTGTATGTATGTGTGTGTATGTGAATGGCGAGAAATCAACAAACAGACAGACAGACAGACAGACAGACAGTTAGTTAGTGAACCAGAGAAGCAGGGTTAAACCATAGTGACGAAGAGAAAACACAAGTAAACAACCACACCCACATAGAAAGGGTGTTCTGAGTGAGTGAGTGAGGAGAGAAGGAGGGAGGGAGTGAAGGAGTGAGTGAGGGAGGGAAGGAGGAGGGAGTGAGGATGTGAGTGAGAGAGGGAGAGATGGAGGAGTGAGAGAGTGAGTGAGGGAGGGAGGGATGGATGGAGTGAGAGAAAGAGGGAGGGGAGGGAGTGAGTGAGTGAGGGGTGTGAGAGATGGAGGGAGGGTGTGGATGGGAACAGAGTGGGTGTGGTAGGGCAAGAGTACAGTACCAGTGGGAGGAGGAAGGGCCTGAGGCGAGGACTGGTGGAGGGAGAAGTGAAAGTGGATAGACAGGTAGGTGGCGGGGGAGGAGAGAGAGAGAGAGAGAGAGAGAGAGAGAGAGAGAGAGAGAGAAGAGAGAGAGAGTAGAGTAGAGTATGTGTCTGTGTCTGTGAATGTCTGTCTTTTGTGTGTGTGTGTGTGTGAGCCTCTGTGTCTGTGTATATATGTGTGTGTGTGTGTGTGTGTTTTGATAAGTAAGTCTGCATGTGTGTATGTTCGAGTGCATGTGCATGTTTGTGAGTGAGAGAGAGAGAGAGGAGGGGGTCGACTTTGGCAAGATTAAAGGAAAACACAGAGTAGGACAAGAAACAGGGATGAAAGGTGTGTACAGAGAGAATGGCAAAGGAGTAGCGAGTGAAAGGAAAGGTGAGTGGAGGGAGGGAAAGGAAAGGAAACAGGACTTACTGTTGACAAGAGGATGAAGAGAAAAATGAGTTGGTAGATATGAGGAGGAGGAAGTTTATGTAAAATGACTTTGTGACAAGAGTTTGAAGGGAAAAAAATAAGTTGATTGATATGAGGATGAAGATGTCAATGTAAAATGACTTTGTTGAGAAGACGAGGAAGATAGAAATGAGTTGATTGATATGAGGATGAAGATGTAAATGTAAATGACTTTGTTGACAAGACGAGGAAGATAGAAATGAGTTGGTAGATATGAAAATGATGATGTTAGTGTAAATAACTTTGTTGAGAAGACGAGGAAGATAGAAATGAGTTGGTAGATATGAGGAGAAGAAGTGTTTAAAATGACATGGTAGGCTTGGGAGAGATAAATAAATATATGTTGGTAGGCAGGAAGAGGAAGTGAAAATGAGTTGGTATAGAGAAGTGGAAAGAGAAAGAGTGAGTTGATAGGCAAGATAAATAAATGTAAAGTGAGAGAGAGAGAGAGAGAGAGAGAGAGAGAGAGAGAGAGAGAGAGAGAGAGAGAGAGAGAGAGAGAGATGAACCTGAAGAGAGAAAGTTAGTTAGATGTGGCAATGACTTCTAGGTCAGGGAAGAGAGAAGGGAGCAAGCAGAGAGAGAGAGAGAGAGAGAGAGAGAGAGAGGGAAGCTTAATTAAGGATGGACGTATTGAAATGATAGAAGACTTGTAAAAATAGAAAGGACAAAAGAGATAGATAGTGAAAACCAGAGAAAATACTATAAATGGAACAGAAAGGAAGGAGAGTTGAGATGTGGATGCTTGGTTAATTAAGAATGGATGTATTTTAATGACAGGACATAAATATTAGCAGAAATGGACATAAGAGAAACATATTGAAGTTACCAAGTATATAGAGTTGACCAGAAGAAATCACAAGGCTTAGTAACAGACGAATGGGATCAGGAAGGAAAGAGTAGGGTAAGAAAGAGAGGTTGGGAAAGGAGGGTCATAGAGAACATACACACAGGGAACAAGGGACGGAAAGAGGAGAAAAGAAATAGGAGGGAAGAAAAGAGAGGTTGGTAAAGGAGGGAAGAAAGAGAGGTTGGTAAAGGAGGGAAGTAGATATACATAGGGAACAAGGAAAGGAAATAGGAGGGAAGAAAGAGACAAGAATTGGAAGGTTGATAAAGGAGGGAAGTAAATACACACAGGGAACAAGGGAAGGAAAGAGGAGGAATGGAAGAGAAGAGAGATAGAAGGTTGATAAAGGAGGGAAACGAGGGAAGGAAACAGGAGGAATGGAAGAGAAGAGAGATGGAAGGTTGATAAAGGAGGGAAGTAAATACACACAGGGAACAAGGGAAGGTAAGAGGAGGAGTTGGCAAAGGAGGAACGTAGCCAGCCAGATAAAGGCCATACACATACAGGCAAGGGATAAGGAAGACAAGAAAATACAGCAGCAACAAGTGTGGGAGGACAACAAGAGGAAATGTATACGTTTGTACTGTTGTTGTTGGGATGAGGGAAGGGGAGAGGGAGATAATGTGTGTGTGTGTGTGTGTGGTGAGGCAGCAGCGCGAGGTGTGTGTGTGTGTGTGTGTGTGTGTGTGTGTGTGTGTGTGTGTGTGTGTGTGTGTGTGTAGGTTACCTGTTTCCACGAACTGATCCTTCCAGTCATCTCACCGACTCTCTGAATATAGTGGTGACGAATACTTCTGCATCCCCACCACTACCCTCTCCCCCTCTCTCCTTCACATACACACACACACACACACACACACACACGGAACCTCAGAACGGATATGTATTGCTGCGTTTGCAAGCATACGACAACAATGTGTTATGTGTGCAATAATGTTGAGAGTTGTGCAATCACGTGGGGAAGTGGAGGTTGTAACTTGTGCAATATCTCGTCCTTCATTTAACATAATTGTGTGGTTATCAGTTTTAATGATACTCTCACACTTAAATACTCAGTAATCTATGAACTAATGATGACAGGAGTGAAAGGTCTGTTATGTAGTACGTGAGTGTGTGTATTTTCATGTTTTGTAGACACTTATTAGATGGTTGTGTAACTTCCATGTGCAAGTGATCCTAATTATGTATCTTCATGTGTGTATGTGTCTGTGTGTGTGTGTGTGTGTGTTTTGAAATATCAGTGCATGTGTCCTGGTGTAAGTGTATGCTTGGATGGATGGATGTGTGTGTGTGTGTGTGTGTGTGTGTGTGTCTGTGAGAGAGAGAGGGGGTGGGGTTGCCGTATGTTGCACCAGCATATCACGCCACATTTCAACACAACCTTCACAGCTTCCCCGTTTTAGAAACAGCGAAGGTAGAGTTGGACACATGTATGGATGGTACAGCCAGGTGAAAGATACTTGTCCCATTTGAGTAACAAGTGTCTATTATCAAGTACTATATAACTTTTTATTATCATCCTCAATACTGACTTCTGCCCCTGATGTCTCCTATTGGCACTAAGGAACTTGATATTGGGAGAAATTGTACCATCTTTCACTTGGGCTGTACCACCCATTCATGTCTCCAACTGTACAGAATCAAATTATTCTCATGTACAAAATGATTGAGAATAACACATGCAGACTCAGAGAGAATTAAGAGACATGAAGGAAGGGACATATAATAGTAAATCTTGGGCTTTTGTAGGGGAGGCAACAATGGAGTCTTAATTCGGCTTATTATTCCTTAAACCTGTTCATGCATTGCTCAGTTGGTGGATGGTGCATTCTTATACCCACTATAGCGAAGAGGGACGCCAGCCAACCAGCCAGTCAACCAGCCATAAAGGAAGGAAGGAAGGAAGGAAGGTAAAGGAGTGAAAAAGAATAAAAGAGAATCTCACTAAACGTCCTCCTCCTCTCCAACGTTTGAAAAGTCCAGACAGTGTTTCTTCTCGAATGCTGACGAGTGTTTCTTCCTTCACACACACACACACACACACACACACACACACATACACGCACACACACACACACACACACACACACACACACACACACACACACACACACAGCGCCCAGGGCCAGCGAACTGTGTTGTGGAGGCGGGGAAATAAAACACGGGATGTGAACTTTTTATATGGCATTCTTGCTCCTGGACTGGTGTTTATTTTTTAAAGGGAAACTTATTACATATTATACGTCCATTCGCGGTGGTCAGGTGCGTTATGGATGTGT
The DNA here is from genome assembly GCA_034508575.1 of Petrolisthes manimaculis. Classification (NCBI taxonomy): domain Eukaryota; kingdom Metazoa; phylum Arthropoda; class Malacostraca; order Decapoda; family Porcellanidae; genus Petrolisthes; species Petrolisthes manimaculis. The sequence continues at coordinate 242,354 of JAWZYT010003007.1, read as the reverse complement.
GTTTTCAGGTATTTGGTTAATTGTTTGAGAAGACTGTTTGTGGTTTGGATGTGTGTTGTGTTTCTATAGGTATGTGGCTGTGTGTGTGACTACTGTTCTGTTTGTGTTTTAGATGTGTATTTTCAGGTATTTGGTTGTTTGTTTGAGAAGACTGATTATGTTATGTATGTGTATTTTCAGGTGGTTTTGGATGTGTGTAAAGACTGTTGTGTTTTGAATGTGTGTTTGTAGGTATGTGATTGTGTGAGAAAACTGTTTCAGTTTTTGGATGTGTATTTTCAAGTAGTTGATTGTGTGTAACGACTGTTTGTAAACTTCTAGATCAGGTATGTGTGTGTGTGTGTGTGTGTGCTCGTGTGGGTTCAGGATGGATGTGATTACTTGGATGTGTGTGTATAAGTGTATGTGTATGGTCAGTCACAAGATTATAATTATTTACTCAGTGAAATAAATGTTTGAGAGTTGCAAATGCGATTATAAATGTAACCATATTACTGATTAAATGTATTCAGCCTCAACGACCTTGGCTGGACTAATTGGGGATACAAGTGCTTACATTAAAATCCAACAGTTTAAAGTCACAGCATTAGCATATTGTCACAGACGAATAAACGAGTGAATGAACAAATGCCTCTTTATGGAACTCCTACCCACTTCCTGAAAACAAAACAAAAACATAAAAGACAATTAATGCATTGATAGTGAATTATATAGCAAGACCAAAATAGTGATGTTTTTGTTGTTATTATTGTTGTTATTGTTTTTGTTGTTATTATGGGAGAACACAAGTCAATCTGTAATAATTGTAGATGAATATTATGGTCCCTGTTTACCACCCAATGACTGATTGTTGTACAGGTAAAGTGTTTATTTATAACAAGCTTTATTTTCTGGGGGGGAGGGGAAGAACACTCACACACACACACACACAAGATAAGAGTAATGTTTCAGTAAATAAAGTTAATTTTTGTATATAGGCCACAAATTATTATTATTATTATTATCGTCTTCTGTGTGAGTTTGTATAGAGGTTTGGTTTTGCATGGGTTTGTATTATATTATGTTTGTTATGGTATGGGTTTGTGTGCTAGTGGTATTACATGTGTGTGTGTGTGTGTGTGTGTGTGTGTGTGTGTGTGTATGTGTGTGTGTGTGTCTGTGTGTGTGTGTGTGTGTGTGTGAATGCTGATATGAGAGGAGGACATGAACATCCGGGCTTTGTGAATATCAAGGTCCTTCTCCATATAGGCCTGGGTGAACAATCTCTCTCTCTCTCTCTCTCTGGTCCTTTCCATTCTTTTACTTCACCCACGTCTTGTATTTCCAGTATAGGACATCTCTCTCTCTCTCTCTCTGTCTGTCTGTCTGTCTCTCTCTCTCTCTCTCTCTCTCTCTCTCTCTCTCTCTCTCTCTCTCTCTCTCTCTCTCTCTCTCTCTCTTCTCTCTCTCTCTCTCTCTCTCTCTCTCTCTCTCTCTCTCTCTCTCTCTCTCTCTCTCTCTCTCTCTCTCTCTCTCGTCCTTTCTATTCCTTTACCTCATCCACGTCTCCTTCTATTCTCAGTACCTCTTCAGCCTTCCATTGTCTCCCCCTCCCATTACCATCACCTCTTAGTGCCACCTTTAGTTGCCCTCAGTGCCACCTCCCGTCCACCAGGATCCTCATCACCATTACTCCACCCGGACATACATACCTTTCTCTTTCTACAGTCTGGCTGGTTGGTTGGTTGGTACCCCCTCTCCCTCGCTCTCTGTGTCTCCCCTCCACCCCCACCCAGACTCTCTCTCTCTCTCTCTCTCTCTCTCTCATCTCTCTCTCTCTCTCCCTCTCTCTCTCTCTCTCTCTCTTTCCCCTCCACCCCCACCCAGACTCTCTCACTCTCTCTGCACTTCCCTTGTTCCCCACCACCCCACCACCACACTTTCTATTGCCCCTATCCTCCCCTTCCATCTCTTCCCCTCTCCCACGTTCCCCTTATCTCCCCCCTCTCATCCCTTCCCCTTGCTTACTTTCTCCATCCTCAAACCATTTCCTTCCTATAGTCCGCCTGCCTGTCCCCTCCCTTGTATGCACCTCTCCCTCCTTTCCCCTATCTGTAGTCCCCTCACTTATGGCACCCCTCTAACCTGACAAACTCCCCACCCCCCACCCACCCCTATCGAGATATTTCCTTTCCCCTACACTCATGGCACCCCTCACACCTGACTGCCAGCCACCTCCACCTCACCCCCAACTCGCTTTCATACACCGAGACATTTCCTTCCCCTTCGTGCTCATATGTGTGATCGCGTCTCAGCAGGGGAGGTGTTTGTTTATATGCTGACGATTTCGACATCCATCCATTGTTACTGCAGGAGACATTATGCTAGGCGTCGTATATAGGACTGACTCGGAATCACAGACTAGCTATTGAAGATTAATATGTGTTTTAATTAAAGGGTTTCGTAAGTATATTGGAGATTAATTTATGCTTTAATTCAGGGGGTTTCGTAAGTATATTGGAGATTATTGTGTGCTTTAATTACGAGGGTTTCGTAGGCACATTGGAGATTATTGTGTGTTTTAATTCAGGTGGGTTTCGTAAACACATTGGAGATTAATTTATGCTATAATTCAAGAGGGTTTCGTAAGCACACTGATCAGTTGTAAAGAACATCCAGACGAAGCCTTGTACAGTCACGAGCACAAATAAGTATACAACAGCTCTGGTCGATGCTTTGAACGGTCCAAATCACCAACGAACTCATTCCAATGGAGATCTTATTGTGTATTTGATGTATATTAGGCACCGCAACATCGAGGTCCTATAGCGCCAGAAAAAGGTGATAGAGAGGTGTGACAGCAAGCAGGAAGGAAATGAAAAGAAAAGAGGTACAGTTGAAGAACTGAAAGCTAGTGGCTGTGGCCGAAGGGGCGCCAAAACCCTGTAAGTATTGCCCACATTACTACAGCAGTCAATACCCCCCTACGGGACACACCTCAATACTTATTAGTGCTCGTGACTGTACACATAATAAAAAACACCATATTAATTCAGTGTAATACTCGTGTTAAACCTTCTGACACTCCACACGACTCGATGTAGACTCAAACATTATATAGCTTCTTGTTTATATCCGGGTTATCATGAGTTGTGCCAATCATTTACAGAACCATCAGACACCTCATGTTTCATTGTGTTGTTTTGTGTGTGTGTGTGTGTGCCATTGTTGTGTGTGTGTGTGTTTCTGTGTTTGTGTGTGTGTGCCATTGTTGTTGTTTTTTGGTGTGTTGTGTGTGTGTTTTCTGTGTGTGTGTACTTACAACCCTTCCTGAGGACTAATGTGTTTTGAAGTGATTGTGAGGATTTATTTATTTATTGAGGATTTTATATATTTTCATCCATGGTCTTATCGTCATATTCTTCCTCGTCCCCCCCCCTTCGTCTCTCTCTCTCTCTCTCTCTCTCTCTCTCTCTCTCTCTTCTCCGGACTTGTGGAATAGTGATAGATGACGTTGTTGACTGGAGAGAGAGAGAGAGAGAGAGAGAGAGAGAGAGAGAGAGAGAGAGAGAGAGAGAGAGTGTTGATCATCATGGCTTGTAAGAGAGAGAGAGAGAGAGAGAGAGAGAGAGAGGAAGTGTTGATCATCATGGCTTGTAAGAGAGAGAGAGAGAGAGAGAGAGAGAGAGAGAGAGAGAGAGAGAGAGAGAGTGTTGATCATCATGGCTTGTAAGCTTGTAAGAGAGAGAGAGAGAGAGAGAGAGTGTGAGTGGCTGAAGAGCGTGTCGTGAGGTGGAGTGGGAGAGGCGTGAAAGAGAGCAAAGCGGAGAGAGTGGAAAGAGGGGCGAGAGAGCGTGGAAGGAGCGCGCGCAACACCAGAACGTATGGGAGCACGTCAGCACGAATGTAAAAGAGAGAGAGAGAGAGAGAGAGAGAGAGAGAGAGAGAGAGAGAGAGAGAGAGAGTAGTATAAAATTGTATTAATAAGTCATAATTTGCTGTTTTTATACCTAGATTTAATACACCAAAGAGAGAGAGAGAGAGAGAGAGAGAGAGAGAGAGAGAGAGAGATTTACCAGTATATAATTGGAGTAATAAGTCATACATAATTTTCTGTTTTCAAACCCAGAGATAAATACACCAAAAAAATTCTCAGAGGCTTCATTGGAATCCTCGGTTATTTCAGGTAAAACAAGATCCATTATAAGGTTATATTCTCTCTTTTATACGGTAACCTTTATATCATCAGAAAATTATATATAGTACCCTTAATTGTTGTTAGTATAATTATTATCCATTGAACAAGTCTGGTGATATTGCCCTTAAACTCTAATCCTATTTTATTTATTATATTTGTTTGTGTAAAATAATATTCAGTAGTAAAAATCTGGAATGTGAAGAATTATAATGATCTCACAGTACACAATATTATTTTTTTGGGAAAGTGAAGAATTATAATTATCATACAGTACCGGTGCGTAATTAATATTTTTTTTTCTTAGATGTACAAAAAAAAATCCTCGTTCTTTTTTCTAGTACGAGGCTGTTCCCGATTCTTATTATAAACACAGTCCAAGTTCTCCCTGTCTAGCCATTCTTTGTGGGGCGAGGAAACAGCAGAGTTAATTTAATTAGGGTACTGTATTTGTATTTTGATGTGAATACCATGGTGGTGGTGGGGGGGGGGGAGGAGAGAGGAATCTGGGTAGGTATTGATAACGCCAGACCAATTGAGAGACAGACGGCGTATGTGTGAGAGAGAGAGAGAGAGAGAGAGAGAGAGAGAGAAGAGAGAGAGAGAGAGAGAGAGAGAGAGAGAGAGGAAAATAACATGAAATGCAGATAGAAACAGAATGGAGTTTGAAACAGAGAGAGAGAGAGAGAGAGAGAGAGAGAGAGAGAGAGAGAGAGAGAGGGGAAAATAACATGAAATGCAGATAGAAACAGAATGGAGTTTGAAAGGGGGAGAGAGAGAGAAAGGGTGGAAGGAAGGAACGAACGTGAAAGATATTTTTAAATGTTAAAGGGAGGAGAAGTGGAAGGGGAGAGTGGAAGAGCAATAGGGGAATGAGTGTAGAGATAAAGGAAGATAGGGTAATAAGGAAAAGGGAAAGAGAAAGGGGAGGAGTGAACCAAAGTGAATAGAATTAATAATGTGATAACTATTCAAAATGACTGAATAGGAAGGAAGGAAGGAAGGAAGGAAGGAATGGATAAGAGTGAGAACAGTGATGAAAAGGGTAGTGAAGGAAGGTGGGAATAAACCAAATGAAAAAGAAAAATATATACCAAACGGAAGGAAAGAAAGGGTAAGGAGAGAATGGAATAGAAGCTGAAAGTGTACCCATACGGAAAGACTGTGGAAGGAATGGGTGATAAAATGATTGAGGGGGGTGGTAGTGAATGACCGGCAGAAGGGAGGGGGGAAGGGAGGGTTGGGGACCGTTTGAGGGAGGGAAAAGTGGGAGACGGGAACTGTAGGGCAGGCGTGGGTGTGTAAGTTGTAGGGAGAGGGAGCTTAGAGGGAGGGAATAGTGGGAGAAGGGAACTGTAGGGCAGGCGTGGGTGTGTAAGTTGTAGGGAGAGGGAGCTTAGAGGGAGGGAATAGTGGGAGAAGGGAACTGTAGGGCAGGCGTGGGTGGGTAAGTTGTAGTGAGAGGGACATGGAGAGGGAGCTTACAGGGAGGGGATAGTAATGGAGGGGAGTGGTGGGAGGAAGGGAGAGACAACATGGAGGGGAGTGGGAGGGAGAGAGTGAGGGAGAGGCAGCTTAGATGAGGTGGGGGAGTAATGGAGGGGAGTGGGAGCGAGGGGGTGAGGGAGGGAGAGGGGGATACAAGCGTGGAGGCGAAGTGACTGGAGTTGAATCGCTGCTGCTGCTGCTGCTGCTGTGGTTCCCTTCCCTCCTCCCCCAATCCCCCAACCAACCAACCAATCCCATTCTCAGGTCTCGGGGTTCAGTTGTACCTGAGTCTCTGGACGGGAAGGCTGTGTGGCGCCTTCGTTCTCTCATTCTCGTTCACCCACGGATTACACATTAAACAGTGATCATATGTTGGGATATTACTCTCATAGGACGTGATACACCAAGCAATAGATCCTCACACCGTCTTCGTGTACCATAAGGTACTTTAGAAACCTTTTAAATTGCATATCGAGCGAACGTGTGTTAAGTTGACAGGAAGGTATGTTGAGGGACTCTGCCTTAAAACCTAATGTTTATATATGCCAAAATCTAATGGTCTGAGTACATGAAACTCTTTGATAAGTGTATTTAAGGACTATACGTATATGCTATAAGTTTCCACATAGTACAGTAGATTAGGATATTTGCCTGGCACCAGTGAGTGAATTAATCTGTTTGGAAACGAGGAAATTCCATAAAACCACTCGTGTGTTGCAATCCTCTAACTAAGACCTGTGTGAGGATAACGGTACCGATACTTAGAAGTGATTTGCGTACGGGAAAGTGACCTAAAAGAGTAGTGATTGACGTACGTGTAAGTGACATCAAACAGAAGTGATTGTCAACGAGTAAGTGACGTCAAAGGATTATTCCTCATCGCTGCTGGTGATAATATTAATACGGGATTTTTACTTAATTGGCTAGCCTACTCCTTTAGTGGTCCTGTTCCAACAAAACGGTAAGTTCAATGCTATTTTCATCATTGTAATTAATGACAGTAAATGAATCATAATATAAAGAAGTGAACTGTTTTCTCGAATAATAATTATCACCCTCAGCATTTTCAAAATATAGTTATGATGTAAGTTAAGGATAGAGAAAGGTTATTATGAAAGTAGGTTCAAATTTCAAATGATCATACATAATGCTCATTTGCCTATTTGTAAATGGTAGATAAATAATATGATTAGATTGTGGAAGTTTGATTTAAAGAGCCATTGTTTTTATCATTAATGCACAATGTCTTTTATTAATGGACCTATTACCTTTTATCTTAATTAAATGTCAAGATTCTATTATAATAAATAGTTAATGTTAGACTGAAGGATAATTGGTTAGGTAATGTTCTGATTTACTGTTACTTATTAGGCTAACGTTAGGCCTATATACTTTATCTTCTTATCGGGAATGTTTGCAACTTCATCGTATTTTTATCTTAATTTTCTCATATTTAGAAGATTTGGGTTGGATAATAAAAAAAACAACTATGGAATCTGTTATCAGAGGAAGTCCTGAACATATATAATTCAACCTAAGGTCCAATATATTTTACTTTTGGAATGGTTGTAGCTGAATCCTTTTTATTCATATAAAAATAAGTACCAGTGTATAGTAGTAATAATTAGTCATAGGAGGTCAGTACGGTACTTGTAGTCGACCAGAATGAAACTGGCACACATTTTAGTAGTTGTGAATGGTTGCGATTAATGGCAATTCCCTACTATACACTTAACACTATTCTCCTGCACTTTACACCACACTATTCTCCTGTACTTTACACCACACTATCCTGCTGTACTTAGGCTATAGGACATTGTTTAGTACCGCCCACAAATTGTTGGATGATCTTGTAGGAGAGATGGTGGTGGTTGGCTAAAACACAACATATATGTCTCGTTTCTGCTATTTATTATTTAATTTGAAGTATAATGGATATGGTAAGTTGCAGTATGTCTCTATACACATATATTTTGCATCTGTAGGACCCTATACCGAGACGCGATTTGTGGACCTTGCCCTTATAGTTGCTCCTCGTCTTATATACCTGTCACGTGGTACTGCCGTGTGATACCCCCCTGCCCCCCACTCAGCTATTACGTCTGTAGTTGGTACTGTCTTGTTTTTTCTATGAGCCATCGTACCGGTACCACGCCATCGTATGCACCATGAATGTTCTTGAATATGGTCCTTGCTTTCACACTCCCAAGCGTTTTGACCTAAGATTACTAATAAGTATAATCTTGGGTTTACTAATAAGTGTGTGTCACAATTCGTCACTAAACCCCAATGGGCTAATGTAACTACAGTATTGTTACGCTGAATTTGATATTAAGGTAACAATTATTGTTCTTTAGTTAATTTTACAGTATCCAGTACAGCGGGACTTAGGTTGTTTTGGGAGTAGTAGTCTAATGATGACTAATAACCGTACGAGCTACAGAACGGTTAACAATCGCGATTACTACCTGGTATACTATTTAATTAATAAGACATGCTAAGTATTAAAACATAATCTGAATCCACTACCGCAGAATAAAGTAAATTTGTCCCCCATATCAACCAGTATGATCTGATCAAAGTGGATGAGATGGGCTTTATTGTGGAGCAGTTGATTGATCGTAGTCTGAAGCAGCTAAAATTCCTGAGTGGAATGGGTTTTATTGGTGATTCCAGCTGTGTGTTACTAAAGTGTTTATTCTATAGTTAACTTTCAAAACGCAAAAATAGAAAAATACCAACTCCAATCTTATCTGTTCTGTATTAGTGTGATGAGTCATAACCTACTTGTGTCGTCCATAAGTCTGGCTTGAATAATTCTGGCGTTTGATTAGGGCAGATAACAGGTTAAAGTTCAGGCTAAAAGTGTGTGTAATCTTATAATTCTCGGTGATAGCCACATCAAATTGAGACTGGAGTAAGGTTGGACGTTAAGGAGCTGCTGGTAACCTCGTCACAGTAAAGGCAGCTACGTTGAGTAATGGTCGTTTTAAAAGGATAGATGATTGCGTGATCGTCCTGCCAACTACCACCTCGCCATCGTATCCTTGGAGTTGCCAGAGTTGCTAAGTAAAATAATAGTTTTTTTTTTTTTTATTCTTGTACCGTATGAAATATGAAATAGTTCCATTTGTAGCATAGACTACTAACTGTAATTTGTTTGTCATCCGTTCGTTACTCGGTAGCCTATGTAACAAAACATATATTATTCTCTTGTTTGGCCTAATGCACGGATATGCTTTATTTCGTACATAGGCTATATAATATGTAAGTATGTCATAACAGCTTCGTTGTTGATTATATATAGCAGATCATAGGTAAAGTATTTTCATAAGATCGAGTGGCGTAAAAAAAAGGATAGGCATACTTATGGTTGGTGTGATATTTTCCTACATTGTTGTTGGTCTTTGTGGTGTATAAGAGAAAACCACAACTCACATGCCAGCCAACGGGTTACTGCTTAGCTTTTATAGGCCCTATCAAGTTTACACTGGCGCGCCGCCCCAACCTGTTTTCATGTATGTGTGGGTGGGTGTGGGTGTTGGAAATCTCTCCTCATTACTAGCAGTTATCTGACCCGCAGAATGTAAACTGGTAACTGGTATCGTTACAGAAGAGGAAAAATGCCTAATTGTCAATTTACTCTGAGGCTCTGAAGATAGCCTTGCCTGCTGCCTGACCCATCTTGCTTGCCAGTGCCTGTGCTATTCCTACTCCTACCTCCCTTGTTTCTGCTTCTCAGTCTGCTTTATATTCTACTCTCTTTCCTGTTACTTAACGTTTCCCCCCAGTAGTCTTTCACCTTCACAGAAAATAATATATGTACTGCAGCATACCAGCAGTGATAAGTAATGCAGTATTATAACTTTTCCTGATAGATATTCTGAACTTAGTATGGCAGTTTTTATTATTCCTAGCTTTATAACTATCTGCCTCAAATAATTACACCAATTTCTTATGCTTTGTGTTTAGCCTAAATACGTGACTGAAGTACGGTAGTGAATCATGCAATATCCTAGTGGGCTGCACCCTTACGGCACAAAATTATATATGCAAGCCTCGGGTTAGATTTCCACTGGGGTAAATTTGAGAGACAATTGAACGCGTTGGTAGAGGAAATAATCAATTGCATATAATACTGTATAATTACAGTATATTAGATAGGGCCTAGCCTATGCTTCGCTCCAGCTATCAAAGAGGGGACCCAGTTTGTGATGCCGAGTTGGTTCGTTCACCCAAAACTTCACTGAGCCTTCTCTATAATAATCCCTCAGTGGCAGTCTGGCTTAATGAGGTTAATTAATGGCCACCCTTGCAGCTGGTTAGCATTAATTCATTTTTACCATTTAATGACAACGAAAAGTTTGTGGATAGACTACATTTGTTTCTATTTCAATGGTGGTGATTTACCGTAACTGTAAAGCCTACATTACATTGATGTTAGTATAAGTCAATCATATAAGGAAATAACACTTAGTCTAGACCCCCCCCACCCTTGTATCACTTAAATTGTTCTCTTCCTCGTCCATTCCCTCTCCACCCTGGGTAGGCCTATGTTTCCCCTTCCTCATAATGACACTAGATATTATTCTCTGTTATTACCCTCCCTCCCTTACACCCGTTGGCTCCCAGGGGTGTGCGGGTTCAAACCTTGCGTGCTACTTAAGTCCTTCCTTTGCTACTTCTCAATTTCCCTCCATTAATCCCTTCTCATCCCTCCTTAGAGCTTCTCCACCCCCTCCATGCCCTCGACCCTCCCAATGTTGAAACTTGAAACAGAATTCGCTGAGGAGGAAACCCGCGTGGTGTGTGATGAAGCCTTGTAAACACACACACACACACACACACACAGAGAGAGAGAGAGAGAGAGAGAGAGAGAGAGAGAGAGAGAGAGAGAGAGAGAGAGAGAGAGAGAGATGGATGGATGAAATAAATAATGCACGTCATCGAGAGGTGAATACAGATACCCGTGTAGTTTTTCATATAAAGTAAATATAATCCGGTTATACGATATATATAGTTTACGAAGATTGGTACATTGATAGGCCCACATCGGTTAATACTAAACCGATCTATAGAAAAATGAAATTCCGTGTATATATTGTTGCAGATTTGGAGCTAAAGGGAAAATGGAAAGTGGAAATGCATGTAGATCGAAGTAGCCTACGGTAAGGGGACATAAATTTATGTTAGCGTAAGAATGCCTAGGCCTATTTAGTAGTTAGCCTATAGACAAGATGGGGTTCTGTTTCCGCAAATTATCGCCATTCACCATGTCCACTTAAAGACTAAATTAATATATACCGGTACCTCTTCATTTGGTCTTGGTCTACCGTAGCCAATATGTTCGAAAATATTCACATGTATCTTTTTGGGTAGGCTAATCGTAGGTGTTACGAGGTTAATTCACTTTTGTTACATTGGAGTGGCGTGATTCCTCCAAAGTATGCCAGGAAACAGGACCAGATGAACAAAAATAATGGTGTTCTGTTGCTTGGAATAGTTTGGAGGATTCAGTTGCTCCAGATTTACCAACACAAAATTTCCCCCTTATGAAACAAACAAACCAAGTCAAAACAGAAACTCCAGGTGGACGTACGTAATATTAATACAGATCACTATAATATAAATAGGATACTGTACTTGGCCTACGACTCCACTGTATAATTTTCTCTCCCTCCACTAGGCCCTATGCTATATGTGTTCCACTGAGGATGATCACCTCATTGCCTTGTTCAGCAACCCATGCCAGCCCGGATATTGTTAAATTGGTCGCTACGGGAATGTTGTTACAGCGGGCTTCACGGTTACTATGTTTTAGCCTCCATAAAAACCCAATGCTATCCTCATCCTCGTAGCCTAATCAGCATCAACTCGGTCCCTTCATCATCCTAATCATCATCAACTCGGTCCCTTCATCATCCTAATCATCATCAACTCGGTCCCTTCATCATCCTAATCATCATCAACAACATAATATTATTCGTCCTGCAATAGTGTAATCATTCACTCTCATTAGTGTAGGGTCTTTAGTTATTGCCTTAATTATATGGAAAATAATTACCTACACGAAGGCGGAAAACAATTAACGTAGGTTCATTAAAATGTGGAGGGTGTAGGTGTGTGGGGTTGGACTAGCCTAAACTAAACTCACTCAACCCCTTCCCTGCCAGATTGCTTGGTATATATTTATTTATTGAGTGGGAACGTAATATAATAATCAGAGGATGGGGATTAGCAGCGTTGTAAACTAGGGCCCGTGTGTGTGTAGCATAAGAGAGAGAGAGAGAGAGAGAGAGAGAGAGAGAGAGAGAGAGAGAGAGAGAGAGAGAGAGAGAGAGAGAGAGAGAGAGAGAGAGAGAGAGAATCTTTGTTTAGCCTCCCTGGTCTGGAGGTCATATTCTCTCTCTCTCTCTCTCTCTCTCTCTCTCTCTCTCTCTCTCTCTCTCTCTCTCTCCTTGTGTAGGCTAACCTTCTGAACCCCTTCCTTTCTATTCTCGTTCGCCATCATTCCTTCTTCCCCCCCATCCTCTTTTTATTTTCCCCTCATTTCACCCCTGTCTCCCCTCTTAGCAATTTAAAAGTCTATTTTCTCTTTAGCCGTCACCCCTCTCCCTCTTCCCCACACGTTCTATCCTTTCCCTCTACCATTTCCCTTCACTTGGGACATTTCCTTCTCTTCCTATTCGCTGTACATGTCCTTTTCTGCTTTCCCATTTACCCTCCACTTCATTTCTCTCTTTTCCCCGTAGCCAATCTCTCAGCTCGTATACCCCATTGACCCTCTCCCCTCCCTCCTTCCGTAGTTCTTCTCCCCTTACTCCCCTTCAGTAGGCCTAAAGTTCTCCCTTTCTCCGTGTACCAATATCCTCCCCTACCACAGTTCCTTGTTTCCCTCACCTCTCCTCACCTCTGTACATTCTCTTTACCTTCTTGGCACACACACCACCACCACCACCAACAACAACAACAACAACCTGTTTACACTCACACGCCTACATTATTGTGCTCCCTTGTCCCTCTCATCCCTTATGATGATTTCACCTTCCCTCCTTTAGCCTACGTCTCCAAACTTACTTCACACTCCTTCCTTCCTTCATCTTGCCCAATTTATTTCTCAGACACTCTTAGTTAGTCCACCCATCTCCACATCTTTCGTTTTTGCCTCCTTATTTACAATCCTCATTATTCTTTCATCCTCACACACGCTGATTTTTTTGTTTTGTTACAAGGTTGGATATCCAAACTTATGTTCTTTTCCTCAGCCCATTAACAACTCAAATCAGCCTTCAGAACCTTGACAGGAGAATGCATAAAATTGCTTCAAACTTTGTTCTCTCCACCATGCCACCTAAGCAAAGGATTTTTTTTTTTCAAGGTGTTTTCTACTCATTTTATATTAATTAGACTTAGTCCCTGCCATCGCCATGTCCACTTGTTATCCCCTATTTTCCCTTGATGTAATCTCACGAACCCATTACCCAACTCTTTTCTACATTACATTACTCTTTCCACTTTACAGTCTCTTTGTTTCTCTGCTTTCGGTTCCTGTAGGCTATCTGGACAGAACTCACCCATGCTAAAGTTTCCTCCATAAAAATACCAGTACTATGTAATTAAACTTAGTTCTGTCACATTTCGCGAAACCCACCATACTATGTGCTTGATACTAGTGGAGCAACTTGCACTCTCTCTCTCTCTCTCTCTCTCTCTCTCTCTCTCTCTCTCTCTCTCTCTCTCTCATATATTCTGTTCCTGCATCACGCGAGCTTCCTGGCAACAGTATGAATTGTTCTCGTACACGGTAGCTATATATAATATAATCAATATGAAGTAGTCTAGCGTGACTAACCTAGACTTTGCGTGTACTGTATAGGGCCTAGCTTGAGTGACTAAGTAAATTGGTGTTTGAACTACTTTTGATGTTTCTCCCTCATTGTGCGTGTGTGTAAAGTGGTGTTTGAATGTTCTTGATGTTTCTCCTTCATTATCCGTCTGTGTGTGTGTATATATACCCTAACCACTACACTGTACAGTCACCTCATAGCCTGTGTAGCCTAGCCTACTTTATTTACACATCCTGAATCATATAGCCTAGCCTAGCCTAACGTGCACGGACTCTGTCAAGCCTCTCCTCTCTTGTTTTCCGCCCAAATCGTTCGGCCCTCCCCGACTCTTCAACTTAATCGCTAATGTAAGCAATCAGTAGCACAACAGGGGAGCGAAATCATGGCTGAATTTTCACCTCTTTTATCTTTTGTCCTAACGATTATCCTGGGCGTCGCACGGTGAGAGCTTGGCAAGGGGACAACAACAGGTAGTAGGGTTGGTGCAGGCAGAAAGGGAAGGATGTGGCAGGGGGAATAGTGAGGGTATTGGCATGGTGACACACACGGGTTGGCTACAGGGTAATCAGGAATTGGCTGCCTGATGCCTGTTTGATTGGTATGTTTAGAACGATCAAGTAGGGATAGGGATGGGTGGCAATGACCAGCAAAACAAATCAAGCTAACTGAAATAGGTGTCATGGTAGGTACGCTAGTAGGTCAGTAAACAGAGTAGGTCTATGGGGTGACAGACAGGCTGGGTAGATTGGCAAGGTAACTGAATATTTGGGTGAGTGGCAGAGTGACACCGGCAGCGCACATACCAGGTTGCTATAGGCTAACTGATGTTGGGTAGCCTAGCAGAGTGACAGGCTTGATGGAGAGAATTTTGTTTGTACTGTTTGGCAAGGACCGCAGGCTATTGTATATTTGGCAGACAGCAAGCATTGGGAGTAGTGAGGGAGGGAATTTTGTAGGTACCGTACTGGTTGGCAAAGAAAGCAGGCTGTTGTAGATTTGGCAGACAGCAAGCATGTGTATTAGTGAGGGAGTAACATGAGAGGTGTGGGGTGATGAGAGGAAAGAGGAAGCGTCTTATTTACTATAATGCTTAGCTGGTTATGCCTCTTCCGGGTCCTACTTGTTTGCTCGTTCACTCGCTTGTTTGATTAACCTTTCATTCCTCCTGTGTGTGTGTGTGTGTGTGTGTGTGTGTGTGTGTGTGTGTGTGCGCCGTACCGTTATAGAAATTCACCTAGGTATACTGTCCACTTTCATCAGGCTAAACCATTGTGTATTCACGCTTTGCATACCAAATGCCGATTATTTTATTGAAACTTAGATAATTATGTAGTGGTTAGGATTCAATGTCAAGTAGCCTAATGAAGGGAAGCTTTGTCATGTTACTGCACCGCTGTCTGAGAGAACCAAATTGTGCACTTTAAAAGAACCTGAACTCTTGATCCCTTTTGCTAAAACAAAGGACCCCGGGTAGGCTTGGTTAGGCTAATATACAAGGGTCAATGTCTGTGTTATAGAGAAAGGTGAAGGTGAGGCGGGTTGGGGGAGTGAGTGGGTGAGTTATTGTGTAACATGGCTGTGTGGGCTGGCTTCGGGTGTGTCCTTAGTCCTTGTTTGGATGGTGGAGTGTGCGGTCAGACAGGTGGTGTTCTTACCTATTTGCATCTCTACAGGATTGAGTCAAGCTCGTAATGTCCCGTATTTTAAAACCCAATTATCATATTTTTCTTTAAAGTTATGTATGTTTTTTGACGCACACCACTTCTGTGTGTGTGTTGGTTGCCTGCCTTGTAAACATTAGAAACAGTCAATTAATGTGTATTCTGCTGATCAATGGTTTGGTTGGAAGGATGGATGAAGGAGTAGGACTAGAGTGGTGGGATGATGACAGGAATGAGTGTGCAGCCAGTGTGTGTGTTTGTGTGGTTTTGGGAGCAGCGAGTGCAAGTGAGTAATGGTGTGAATGAGGGAGGGTGTGTGTGATGTAGCCTAAACGGGAGAGTGAGAAAGGTATAGAAGGGAGAAGTTGGAAAATGGTTACATCAAGTCGAATCTAGTAGATAATAGTTTTCATACATAGCCTACATACTCTTCTCTAGACTATAATATGTGGTTGGTAAATTATAAGTTTTCAGACTTATTTTTGAGAGGATCTGAGCAAGCTTAAAAGTTAGCAAGACTGAGGATGAATGAGGAAGGACGAGCACAAAATGTTTAAAGCTGTTTGTGTGATAAACTCTTGAGGAAAAAATAGAGGATGAGAGATAATAGAGATAATAGTGATTTGAATATGTATATACAAAGATAATCAAGACAAAAACTGCAATTTCACGGTGTTGTTTTTTCATAATATTGTCATTAAAGACGATATGAAGATGGTGGCGTTGCTAATAGCCTCTCTCTCTCTCTGTGTGTGTGTGTTCGACGCTTGTTGGTCTTCTGCTGCTGGCTTGGTGTATGCATTTTCCTTGGCCTGCTTTCAATCTGCAACACAGCCATTCTTCTTTCTGCTGCTAGCTTGGTGTAGCCTATGCATATTCCTTGGCCTTCTTTCAATCTGCAAGAAAGCCATTCTTCTTTTTAAGGCAAACTTTTTCAGTTATGTAATATAGTAATAGGCTTATACTTATTGTGCTCTTATCCTCTCTGTTCCTGATTTCTTTTCGTCAACGTTCTACATTTTTCCTCTGGCAAGTTATTTTTTCTTGTATTACCGGTATATATGTTAGTCATTGTTGTTACAGAACCATGTATATATTTTACTTATTAGTTAAGCCAGTGTTTTGAATAAATGTCCCTGAATAGATTGTTTATATATATTTTTTTGATCAGGGTTGCATAATGGGAGGGAAAAATATATATAAGCTCCTGTGTTGACGCTATTGAGATATAGAGTTTCATGCCTCGGCCACATATTGCTATATTTTGATGACCCAATTCTCCCATTTTCATTTTCAAAAGCACCGTTTGCTTTTTTCCAGGTACGTACAAGATTAAAAGAATTTACCTCTGATCTCTTTCACACACACACACACACACACACACACACACACACCTGGCTGCATTGGTACGGTAGCCTTCAATATAGGATAGTTAGGCTAACCGCGTTTCCGCATTCCAGCAAGGTAACCAACCAATCACATATGCTATAAATTGCTACATAGGATTGCAATGTAAACAAAGAAACGCTGTTGTACGAGGCTGGCTTACGGTACTCTTTGTTTCATTAAAACGCTTTCAATTTGAAGAGTTGTATATAGCCTACATGGTGATAATATTCCAGCACAGGAAGATAGGCTACAGTGTGCAAAAATAGGCTATAGTTTCCTAACTGAATTATCTGTGCTTTGAACGAGGATATAAGTATGGGGAGTTGTACTTAGTCGATCGAACCACGCAAGAGATAATTCAGTCACTTTGTGGCTGGCTGAGGGAACGAACTTTTGTACATCATAGTCTAGTATTGCCACGGTCTTGCACATCTAGGCTATCCTTTATGGCGAGAGTATATTTTTGGTACCCTGGATAGCTTTGATTCCTCCAAAATATACCAAGCAACAAGACCAGATTGACAGAAGTAAGAGGGTCCTGTTGCTTGAAATAGTCCGGAGGCATCAGTTGCTCCAGATTTACCAACACTGTACTTCTCCCTTAAAACACCTTTGGATACATCTGACCTTAATGTCTAACCGGTTGTAGGCTACTTGTTTACTCATAAAAGTTGACGTTAAAACCCTGTGACTGAATCGGTGCATTGTTATAGCTAAAAAAATGAAGTATAGACAGACAGCCTTCCGATCCCATTTGATCTCATTTGACCGATAAACATAAAAATAAAAAGATAATTGACGTTCGTTGAGAAGAGATGAAGGAGCAGCTGTAGTATGTGTGTGTGTGTGTGTGTGTGTGTGTGTGTGTGTGTGTGTGTGTGTGTGTGTGTGTGTGTGTGTGAGAAAGAGAGAGAGAGAGAGATAATTACCGAACGATGCGTCATCATGTATGTAATATAAGTTCCGGTGGTCAGGGCAGTTAGAAGGTAATGAGGGTCTGTTTGTCGTGAAGGTGGTTGTGTCTAGTTTGTGGTTGTGTTCTTGGTGGCAGACTATAATAGTTTTAGTGGTCGAGTTTGCTGTGTTAAAGGTACAATGTACTGATAGTCTAGGCTACTGTAGTGATGGTATATCAGCGAGGGTTGTGTTGTTGTGTTTCTGTGTGTATGCCTGTATGATAGAGAAGTAGTGATCGTTGGGAATTATCTTTCTGTGCTGGAATGACATTGGTTGATGATGATTATTATTCCTGTTAAGTTGTTACTATACAAGGTAAGCTCGCACTGTCTAGACTAGTAGAATAAACATGTGTAACTTAGGATGTGCTGGATGATCTAACCTACGTGGGTGATGGATGTATTGTTTATCCAATAATAATAGGATACCGGTATGTTTTTTTGTTACCAGTTATTACTATTACATAAGAAAGGATTACGAAACAACACAGTCTGCTTTTTATGTAAATCATTTGGGGTGGGCACGTAGACCCAAACAACAAGCTAAAAAAGTAGTTTAATTGTTAGTGAAGAAACAAAAAACATTGGCAATCATCAACCACAACCCTTAGACACGATCACTGCTGCTGTTGGAGCCTCACGTATGTTGTTACTTGTGTTAGAACTCCATTACTTTTGTGTGTGTGTGTGTGAGAGAGAGAGATGTTACGATATATTGTAAACCCTATAAATCAAGTACAAGGCGAATGGATATTTGTTTATTTGGAAGTCGAGAGGTAAAACGGAAGTGTTGTTATGGAAAAGTAAGTGGTAACGTGCGGTAAACAGTAATTCGACCTTAAAGTCATACGTGCGAGTGAAGCAAGTCAAGTGAGATGATGCAAGAGAACTCAATAAAGGTGAAAGTCACTTTGGTTCCTGTACAACTCCAGCCATGTGGGCCAGGAAATGTCACCACCACGAATGTGTTTGGTGTCGTTCACTGAGGTCAAGATATCGAGAGGGTAACGGGGAAAAAATGATATTGCCCAACAACAAAAAGTTAAAAGTGGTGGAGTCAAAACACGGAAAGAACCGCATTTCGTTACCAGAGAGAGAGAGAGAGAGAGAGAGAGAGAGAGAGAGAGAGAGAGAGAGAGAGAGAGAGAGAGAGAGCTAACAAAGGTCTTGTATTGAAGCAGGAGTTTGGTCTTATGATTTGCCACGTCCTCTGCTTTCAGTATTATACAGAACAATGATATATAAACACGAGACTTTACAAGTTTACACAGAAGAGCTTCAGCCACGATATTCAACGGATGTATGTGTGTGTGTGTGTGTGTGTGTTCAACTGAATTAATTATATGAAGCTTTGTTTTGTGTCCAGTATTACACACGTAAAGGAAGGTGACGTGGGCGTGACATGTTTTTCCTGAGATAATCTTGTTTGTATGTATATAATTATATGCCTGACGTAAGTAGTGTGACGGACGAGTTTCCTGACCAGACAGCTGTACTTTAGCCTAGCCTATACCAGGAGTGTTTAGAGTTTAGATTGTAGACGGATATGATGTAAGATGTTATTAATTAAAGAGTGCAACGTACTTTCTGACTTTGTTTTGTGTTTCCTTAGTTAAACGTTAAGGGAGTACCGGTAATAATACCCTTTTAGTACATTAGATTGCCTTGGTTTCTCCAATGAAAGCCAGGAAACAGAATCAGATTGACTAAATGAATGGTGTCCTGTTACTTGGAATAGTTTGGAGGAATTAGTTACTTGAGATTTACCAACGCAATACTTACTTCCCTTAACAGTACCGATACTGAAACCACTAGTGATCAGCCTAATTGTCTACCAGTACTATACCTATACCCTTGCAACATATAAACTTTTGCCAGAGCACCTTTACTTTTATTTTATAAGTCTACGGTTCCAGGCTTCACATCTCTCTAATATTATAAATTAGCTTCAGTTTTGACTACAAAGGTTGCCGCTATATCATCTTTTATGCACGGTACACTATTAGATTTGTCATAAAAAGTTACAGCTTGGAGATTTGACCTGTCCTTTAGCCTTTAGAAATGCTTTGCCCCAACAAAAAAAATCGTTTGGGGTTGATCTAGGAAACTGAAAGATGTTAGTTGGGTTTGGGGGGGAGGCAAACACAAAGGACTCAATACAGTGTGTGTGTGTGTGTGTATGTGTGTGTGTATGTGTGTGTGTGTGTTGCCACCAGTTGAAAGGAGTGAGTTAGTTGGTAGTGTGAGTGTTGTGAAGACTGACCTGGCTGGCGATGACGTCACTCAATATACTGTGTGCCCATCATGACTCGCATACGTAGAGGAACTGCGTCGTACACTCAACTCTACGACTTAAGGACCCTGTGATCGTGTGTGAATATTGAAGGCTTCTGATTCCACCTGGACATACCACGAAACAAGCTTCTTTCATATTTATATAAAATATATATAATGAGTGTTTCGTGGCCATATTTAAAGGACTTTTATCTCCAATTTTCTGACTACATCACAGCGTCCTTAATTAATTAAGGGGAGATTATCGTGTTGGTGAATTGGAAGGTCTCAGATTCCTCCAAACTATGCCAGGAAACAGACGCCCTCAAAGGTAGCGTACAAGCCAAGGCCTAATATAACATCTGTTCGTGGCATAGTTTGGAGGAATCAGAGACCTTCCTATTCATCAACAAGAAAATCCTCCCTTAAGTATTTTTTTCTCTTCTTACGGTACCTTCCTATTCACAGTTATTATTATTTATGTAACCAGAGTTTATTATCACCACTGTGTGATAAGTGTTGACAAAATTGTGTGCACCTTTTACCATTGTTTTGAGTTTTAAGTGTTTGAATTCATGAGGACTGAAGTAAACAGATTTAGGAGGATGTCTTTACTGTACATACACCATAATGTTCTTTATTAATTTGTTCTTGGTATCAGCTAAGAAACTCTCATATGAGTTACCCTTGTATGGAGGATTATTTTTGACCACGACTGTACGTTCCAGTTATGTCTGTTAAAAATAAAATCCTAAAATGTTCGCCTCTGCATCACCACAGGGGTAAAAATAAAGAAAAGAAATACATCCATAGCGGTGGAGAGCTCTTAAAATGGGTTGTCATTTGGTAAAGTTAAAAAAATATGCTAAGTTATCAGGTGGTTTAGGCTAATGGGACTGGGTGGTGATAGGCCTTTGGGGAGTGAACGTGACAAAGACGCCAAAATTTCCCCCCGTCAAGTTGTTGTTTTTAGTGTGAGCGCCTCAGGGGTTAGGATGGGTTGTTGGTTGGTTACCCTACCCAGGGTTACTCTGTCCTCCCTGACTCCATCACCCACTCCTCTTTTTCTACTCTCATCCTTTTCTCCCTTTCTCTGTTGTCCTCCCGTAATAATTATCGCTTCTTCTTGGTCTCTTCCCTGTGGCTCTCATCATTCTGTGTTCCCTCCCAACCTGTTGTTGTATATTTTTTTTCCTCACCCTCCCTTGCCTTTCTCTCTCTCCTTCACTCGTCACTGTCCTTCTTGCTGTTTCACTGATTGGGAAATTGTGTTTGATGTTCGATGCACCACTAAAACTTATGGCGTAAGGATTCACCTACATAGGCCTAATATATATTGATTTGTTGTACAATGGCGACACTATCTCATAAACTAAATAAATAAAAGAATGAACTCGTGTGTGTATTTTGTAGATTATAAAGTTAGGCTTGTAGACGTTTGTTCAGTGGAGGAAAATGGATAGAAGTACAATATATCATGCGGTATTGACCTGGTTTCTGAGGGCCGACATGTTGGAAAAGTTTGATAAATAGTGAGTTGGGGTGGTGGTGCGTGGTAGTTAGGGGTAGGGGGGCAGAGAGGAAGGCCTGGAGTGGGAAGAAGGAAGGGCATCGACGAAGGCCTGGAGTGAGGAGGGGGAGGGGCAGAGAGGAAGGCCTGGGTGAGGTAGGGGAGGGGCAGAGATGGAGGCCTGGCTGGAGTGGCAGGGGGAAACGTTTCTATCTGCTCCACCTCCTCCTCCTCCTCAAGGCAAAACCAGACACCAACATCCACGACCTTGTGATGGGGTTTGTTGGATGGGGAGGGGTAGAGTGGTTGTCTGGAGGGAGAGATTGTTGGGGAGGGGAGGGGGAAGGGTGGTTGACTGGAGGGGGAGGGGAGGGGGAAGGGTGGTCGACTGGAGGGGGAGTGGAATAAGAATGGAAGGTGCATGTGTGTGGGAGTATCTCGGTGGCCTTGGTGGTGTTGGGAGGGACTGGACAAAGGAAAGTACACTGCCCCTTCCATCACATTAAAAACAAGTTATTTTGATCAGTAGTAATTAACTGGCACCTGCTATGTTGTCACTGTAGCCTACTTTCTGTAATGTAACTAATTAAGGTAGAATGATTTTTACCCCATGTTTTTTTTTTTCTTGAAGTACAATGTGACTTGTACATATTATTAACATTCTTATTAGTAATTTACGCTTTGTCTTGTGTTATATCACATTATTTTATATAGCCTAAAATCCCTAAATGAATGTAACTCAACATAGCTGTAATATATTTCCTTCTTGTACTGTATGTAGCTGGCGTGTCTTATATAAATTTTGTCGTGAGAGTGAGTTGTGGTGTGGGAGTAAGCAAGCGGGACAACAACAGTACGGTACTGAGAGTGAGAGCATTATTATTATAATTATTTTGTGGTGGTTGCCAGGTGTTGCTATGCACCGTACACACATACAGTATAGCCCACTCGTACACGCACGCGCACGCAAAATACGCACATAACAGACGCACACAAACACGCACATAGCAGACGTACTATAGACAATTAGGGTACCCTGGGACGGTTCCAGATGTGCTGTACTTTCTCATCAAAAACTGTCATATGTATAGTCATGATTGTGGATCTGCGTCTTTCTGTTTTCGTTAATTATTGTCGATAATAGGCTAAGGAGGTAAACATTTATTTCGCCTTTGATTCGTTAGTTCCGAGATATATACTGAACACAAACCGTTGTCAATTTGGCTAAACAAAGGCTTCCTCCTCCTCCTCCTCTGCTTAAGTCTCGGGTGTTTTTATGTTATACGGTAGTTGCTTTAGCCTACCCAACGTTCAGGATCTTTCAAGGTTACGTAACGTCTGCACTGTTGGTTGTACAGTAGCTCGATAAGGCTAGTCTGGAAACTTTGAGTATAAGTTGTGGCCAAGTTTTCTACGATATTTTCCACTGATGATCTACGTGGCATAGCGTGTGGTTGGTTAGGTTAGTTGACGTTTAATTAAAACACGTAGGCCTATTTGCTGTTCTTCCTTACTCGATGGTAATGTGTTATTTGTGCGTTTACTTACAGTTTTCAGGTTAGTGTTCATGTCTGGATATACGATAGCCTAACGTTACAGATAATTTACAGTAAACCTGAAGTTTTACTGAAACCAAATGAGAGAGTACGGGGCAACAACATTTTAGTTAGGGGAAGATTCTTTTGTTGTTGAATTGGATTGCTACTGACTAGGCTGTGCCACGAAACAGATCCTCTATTAGAAGAAAAAAAATAAGGGAATCTTGTT
This sequence comes from Petrolisthes manimaculis, assembly GCA_034508575.1. NCBI lineage: Eukaryota > Metazoa > Arthropoda > Malacostraca > Decapoda > Porcellanidae > Petrolisthes > Petrolisthes manimaculis. The sequence goes on along the minus strand of JAWZYT010003007.1, from coordinate 219,288 downwards.
TTCTGATATAGGCCTAGTTTTCTGTAAGGAATCGGTAGCCTTTCAAAATACCAACAAGAGAATCTCACCTTAAGGGACACCGTGATGTAGTCAGAAATTTGTAGATAAGCGAGTCGTTCAATTATTGCCACGAAACACCACCTATAGGGAAGGAGCTTGTTTCGTGGCATGGTTAGGAGAAATCAGAAGCCTCCAATTTTCATACACGATCACAGGGTCCTCAAGGCTATATTTCTTCGCTTTGAAATTGAAATATCTTTAGTGTTCGGTCGTTTGTAAAAGGGAATTATTATTGTCCACATCTGTACAACAGCTCAGCTTCAAAACTTGGGGCCCAACGAAATTATGCATCTAGGACGGTGAATTAAACTTTTCTCAGAAGTGGTAACGCTTGGGTTGGGTTTGAGAAGGAGTGTGGTTGGTCATAGCCACCTAGGTGGCTGTGTCTAGGTGGCTATGGGTTGGTGGTGTGTGTGTATGTGTTAGGAAGGGTGATGGTGGTGGGGTGTGTGTGTTAGAAAGGGTAGTGTATGTATGTGTTAGGGAGGGTGGTGTATGTGTGTGTGTTAGAAAGGGTGATGTATGTGTGTGTGTTAGGGAGGGTGATGTATGTGTGTGTGTTAGGGAGGGTGATGTATGTGTGTGTGTTAGGGAGGGTGATGTATGTGTGTGTGTTAGGGAGGGTGGTGTATGTGTGTGTGTTAGGGAGGGTGGTGTATGTGTGTGTGTTAGAAAGGTTGGTGTATGTGTGTGTTAGGGAGGGTGATGTGTGTTACGAAAGGTGTGTGGTGTGTGTGTTTGGGAGGGTGATGGTGGTGGTGTATTATGGTCTATGGATGGTGTGTGTGTGTGTGTGTGTGTTAGTGTTAGTTAGGGAGGGTCACATCCTGTCATGTAAATTTGCCTCTATTTATATTTTTCCTTACCCACCATGACTCTAACAACACCCTTCTCGTATCTGTGTTAGTTTTGTTTAGTTTTTATTTCATTTCATTTCCTCTCCCTTTTCTTATTCTTTCTTTGTCTTAATTTTCTTTGTCTTAATTTCCTATCCTTTTCCTGTTCTTTGTCTTCATTTGTTTTCATTTCCTATCCCTTTCCTGTTCTGTCTTCATTTCCTTTCATTTTCCTGTTCTGTCTTAATTTCCTTTCCCTTTCCTGTTCTTTGTCTTCCTTGCCTTTCATTTTCCTGTTCTTTGTGTTCATTTCCTTTCATTTTCCTGTTCTGTCTTCATTTTCCTGTTATTTTCTTAATTTCCTTTCATTTTCCTGTTATTTTCTTAATTTCCTTTCATTTTCCTGTTCTTTGTCTTAATTTCATTTCATTTTCCTGTTTTTTGTCTTCATTTCCTTTCATTTTCCTGTTCTTTGTTTTCATTTCCTTTCATTTTCCTGTTCTTTGTCTTCCTTTCTTTTTCTTAGTCTTTCCTTGTCTTCATTTTCTTTTGCCATCCTCCATTACTCATTAGGCTGTTATGAGCTAGTTAACTTTCCTTCTATCTTTTCCCAACCTCGTCCAATGTCTCTCTTCCCCAACTTGACATAATAATTAGTCTATCCCAATCTATATAGGCTATAACTTTTCCTCATCAGTCCCCCCCACTCCTTTATTTCTGTTCCTCCCTCCTCCCCCCCATCTTCATCTCGCCACTCCTTTATTTCTGTCCCTCCCTCCCTTCCCCCCCCCACCCACATCTTCATCCCCCCACTCCTTTATTTCTGTCCCTCCCTCCCTCCCCCCCACCACATCTTCAGTCCCCCCCACTCCTTTATTTCTGTCCCTCCCTCCCTTCCCGTTCCCCTACATCTTCATCCAACATAATTCTGTCTACTCTAACTTCTTCCCATAGGCTAGTCTCATATAGTCTCCCTTTCTATCCTCCAGTATCTCCCTCAAGGCTTTTCCCCCCTTCTCCAGCTTCCATAACCACGCCCCCACCAACCCACCCCACCCAACCCACACACTTTCCCCTCTAGCAAGCTTCTCCCTTCGCTGCCAACAACAAGCCTTCCCCTCTCTTCCTTCCTCTTCCTCCCTTCCTCTCTCCCTTTCTTCCTTCCTCTCTCTCCCTTCCTCTCTCCCTTTCTTCCTTCCTCTCTCTCCCTCTCTCCCTCTCTCTCCCTCTCTCTCCCTCCCTTCCTCTCTCTCCCTCCCTTCCTCTCTCCCTCTCTCCCTTCCCTTCCTCTCTCCCTCCCTTCCTCTCTCACTCCCTCTCACTCCCTCCCTCCCTTCCCTTCTCCCTCCCTGGATCCAGACTGTAATAGTAGGATTTGTGACAGCGTTTTATGGTTGGCCACTCCGGTATATTCAGTAAGCTGTGTTATTAAGATTATTAGGCCATGAAATCGGTATAAATAATTTGCCTACCATGATGCACTTTGTATCTTTCACACATTTATACTAGGCTACAGTGGTATAATTTTAGTGGAGTTAATTTTTTTTATATATTTGACATGTATTCTTTAGTCATGTATTTCTCATTTATCGGGTTACACACACACACACACACACACACACACACACACACACACACACACACACACACACACACACACACACACACACACACACACACACACACACACACACACACACACACACACACACACACACACACACACACACACACACACACACACACACACACACACACACACACACACACACACACACACACACACATTGATTGCCCAGCCCACTGCTTCCCCACTGCTACCCAAACCCTTCTTCGTTCTCTGGTGGCTGGTGGTTGGTTGGGTCACTTGACATTCACGACACGTACGGTACTGTCTGATACAAGAATTTAGACTACCCTGGTCATTTGTCGCTGCTGAATCCCCAAAGGCACAACTTTTGAATCTTACGTAGTAGATTTATCCTCGCAGCTTGGAGGTGTTAATATTCTACAGCTCACACTACCCTAGTTTAAATTCAAAAGGCTTCATATCTCATTGAAAATAGCGTTATGTAAATCTTCACCAGGTGTTTACAGGTAGATGTAATAACATTCTCGTACGAAAATACGAGTAATAATATATTTCCTATTTACACGGGGATTTTTAGTCCAACTTCTTGGTTCAGGAATCAGAAGTCTGGAATTGTATTACTCGATGCCTGGTTTTTTTTTTAAGCATAAGGAGACTCAAGTATTTATTATATACCGGTATGAGTTGGCAGTCGCTGGAAAAACAGGCTCTGGTGCGGAAGTAGGTCTACGTGGAAAGGTTTTTAATGCGTGGCTGTATACCACATTCCAGCTGATCTAATTAGGTTTAACTGGTTTCACCGGCTTGGTGACCTTGGCCTTGTGTCGTCGTAGATTTCAGAAATTTCTTTATAGCTACGATAATCTCTTTTACTGTTAGTATACACCACTCACCCTCTTAAACGTCATTGCCTGCAGAAAATTACTTATATTTAGCACTGCAAAGTATGTTTGAATATAAAATTGAATATAAAATTGAATATAAAATACAAAAATTATTGAAATTTTACAAGTGTGTGATGAAACAGATTCCTGTGAGCCCTTACCTGTGTCGTGGCCTGACCCTAAACAAACCCTGAGGACAAAAATAATCAGCTCTGAGATCACCACAGTCAACTACCCATAGCTTACCTTCATGTCATTGTATATTGACCTTAATTTGTGTACGAACTTTATCTGTTGTGTGGTTTGTTTGGTTTACCTGTCTTTGAGGTGCATCGATAGTGGTACTATAACTACAGCCTGTCACGCCAACAACTCGCTCAATAGAGAAGACATACCAGGTAGCCTTGGCAAACCAACGTTTCTTGTACTGGAACCCAACGCTTGACTAATTAATGTGCATACCGGTACCTAGATCAGTGGTATTGACCGGTACGGTACTTTCTAACCTTGCCCACTACGTTTGTTGGCGCTGCTGTTATTGTTGAGGTTCCAAAGTATTGGTATAGGTCATATGTAAGATGTTAAGGACCCGGTATTTATCTATGAAAATTGGAGGCTTCTGATTCCCCCTGAACATGCCAAGAAACAAGCTATTTCTATATACTGTAGGTGGTGTTTCGTGGCAATATTTGAAGGACCCCATTATCTCCAATTTCCTGGGGGTCCCTTAAGCCTAGTTTAGTGTAATAGGTTCTAATATCAGGTATTTACTCCTGCCACTGCTCGGTTACACTACCTCATTGCTGCACGACTTTGCCACAGTTTGGTTAGTGTGTGTGTGTGTGTGTGATATCAATCCAGTTTTTGTAATGGTAACTAGGGTGTGGTTTCGGCAGGTGGTTGGTTGTCCTTGTATTGTTTTGGGTGTTGACGTATTGTTTAACAAGATTTTAGTAGGAACTTTGTGGTTTGTTATACTCGTACTCCTTTACTTTCCAGTGCCTCACACTTCCTTTTCGTATTTTTGTCTTTTCTCTCCTTCTTTCCTACTTTATTCTCTTTTTAATTCTTACAATATTCCCGTACTCTACTAGTCTTTCACTCCCTCTTAACATCTTCCCTTCTATTGCATTCTGTTCCTTTCTATCGTCATGCACTCTTGAGACAGAATTATCCTACTTCATGTAAATAAGTTATGACTTATTTATTTAATGAATTTGGTGAGTAAACTGTGGCGATCGTAGTAATGGAACTGTTTAATAGATTTTGTAAATGTGGACACTGAGCTTCTACGAAATGATTAAGGATTAACCAGTTTGATCGTGAGGAACCTAACACACCAAAATGACTGTGAAAATGGTCCCCTAGTCAATACAGTACACTACCTTCATACGACCATCACCTATACATTACCGTACCCACCAACAACACACCAACCACACCATGACTTCTCCCCTCATAACCTAGTCAATACCTACTACCACCAATACGACTCTTCCATCATAACCTAGTCACTACCTACTACTACCACCACCACGACCCTTCTTCCATCATAACCTAGTCAATACCTACTACCACCAATACGACTCTTCCATCATAACCTACTAGTCACTACCTATACTACCAACACCACCACCATTTACATAATCCTGTTCACCTCACCATATCTCCACACCCACCCACCCCAGGCATCACATCTTGTACTTATCTGTTTGTAGCCTATAGGACTGAGAGACATGGTAGGCCTAACTAAGGATCCAGAGTAAACGGATGTACTGTAGGCCTATATACTTTGCCTATGGGGACAGAGTACAAGGGGATGGTATACTTTTGGTACGGTACATTTAGAGTGCCTTAATTCCTCCAGAGTATGCCAGGAAACAGAACCTAACTACTAAAACTAATGGTGGCCCTGTTGTTGCTAGGAATAGTTAGGAGGAATTACTTGCTCCAGATTTACAACCAACATTGTATTACCGTATCCCCTTAAATAAGAAGACATTACTCATCCTCTTGACACCCTGATACCATTTGTCTTACTGATAATGGATATCTAAGTACAGTATGATACAGTGAAGAGAAATTATATGACAGCTATAGATAGATAGATAGACTTTAACGTTTTGGAGGGCTACTGACTCCTCCAAACTATGACACAAAACCATATCATGTTCGTATGATGCTGTATTCTGTTTCCTGGTATAGTTTGGAGAAATTTTCACCGAGAATCTATTTTCCCCATATGTTTTTGTAGGTTTTATGCGACATTTCAGTAATATTATTTATGCCTCAGTGCCAGTGGTTACGGTATCAGTTTAAGCCACTATATAGATAATGGGGTGCAAGTTCAAGAGTTCATTTCGAAACGAGTGTAAGTGTGGAGACAACCTTGACTTTACTCACTCTACGGTAGGCAACTTCAATATAATTCTCTTCCCAGCCGATATCTTCAATGTTATGCTTTCATCATCTGTGTGTAATCTGTGTGTGTGTGTGTGTTGTAGAAGCTGCGTCGTCGGTAGTGGGACGACCGAGTGAACAGACTTCGTATCAGAACCACGTAGGCTATTTCTTTCAACTAGTCTAGCCTACATAAAGGTCGACTGGAAAATATTAGCAAACGTATTAGCGATGCAGGTTTAGGCGAGTACAGTCGTAGCCTATAATAACACTCAAGTGACACTAAGATCACGTACAGGAGTGGTGGTGGTGGTGGTGGTGGTAACGGCAGATTTTTCTTGATATAAGATTTATTACCGAGGCTATTGTTATCACCCCACAACAGTTATCATTGTGAGACGCAAAAAGGACTTGGAACGAATTGTAGACTACGGTACCGTTATACTAAGTCATTATAAGTTTATGACACATTCTTAGTTCTCTTACAATGACTCATCTCAATGACAGACAGTACGGTAACATGGAAGCATAACACACGAGAGTCAAATGGTGAGGCGTGGAAATAATACCCTCCTACATTGACTTAATATATTTCATTAACTTTGTCAAGATGTGAGAGAGAGAGAGAGAGAGAGAGAGAGAGAGAGAGAGAGAGAGAGAGAGAGAGAAACTAAGTAACTCAATGACCAGCCGTGCAGAGAGAGAGAGAGAGAGAGAGAGAGAGAGAGAGAGAGAGAGAGAGAGAGAGAGAGAGAGAGAGAGAGAGAGAGAGAGAGAGAGAGAGAGAACTGACATAAATTAATGTTACTTCTTTCTTACGTACGACATAAGGATTTCCAATACCCAGAGTCAATGAAGATTTTATACAGTTGTCAAGTGAATGAACACGAGTGGGAAAAATAATACGAGGTGAGGAGGAATCAACTATCTGTTTATGTTAAGAGGAGGACGTGATGTGTGTTATAGAACCAAAACCCCGAGTGTGGAGAGGGAAAAGAAATTAATGATAGTAAGTTAGTGATTGAAGATAGAAGGTACTGTACAAGTGTGTGAGTGTGTGAGAGTTAGGCTAGAGACATTGAACATTTAGTGAAAGGGAGTAAGGAGTATAAGTGGTGAAGTGGTATAGGCTAAGTGACGATTGAGTGAGTAAGGTTGTGATTGAAAAGTGAGTGAGTGAGTTAGGCTAGAGACGATTGAGCATTTAGTGAAAGGGAGTAAGGAGTATAAGTGGTGAAGTGGTATAGGCTTAAGTGACGATTGAATGAGTGAATAAGGGTGTGAGAATGAAGAAGCAATGAGTTGCCAGCTGCGAGTGAGGGCAAATAGAGATGGCAGCTTGACAGAGAGAGAGAGAGAGAGAGAGAGAGAGAAGAGAGAGAGAGAGAGAGAGAGAGAGTTTGTGTTTGTGTGTGTGTGTAATGAGGTACGAATATGGGTAAATTGAAATGGAAGCGAGACCGTGAGTAGATATTATAAGAGAGAGAGAGAGAGAGAGAGAGAGAGAGAGAGAGAGAGAGAGAGAGTGAGTGTGTGTGTGTGTGTGTGTGTGTGTGTGTGTAAAGGGGAGAGAGTGAACGAGGGAGGAGCCACACCGGTTGACCCTTGTTACCACCCGTCCGGTTGTGACTCTTCCCCCCCTCCACTCTCCCCCCCCCCCCACTCTCCAACCTACCCTCTACTCCTCACCACTTCCTCGTGTTCCTTATCTACCCACTGTCCCACTCTCTCCTTCTAACCCACTCGTCCTCTCTTCCCTCCCTACCACCACTTAGTTTCCCTTTCAGTTCATTCCATGGTCACCTACCCACTCCCGCTGTCTATGCAGTCTCTCTCTCTCTCTCTCTCTCTCTCTCTCTCTCTCTCTCTCTCTCTCTCTCTCTCTCTCTCTCTCTCTCAGTGTTATGACGGCGTGGGCTGGTAAAGGGAGATTGGGTGGTGAGGTTATGTTATGTTAGGTCAGGTGAAGTGGAGATAACAAGAGAGCAGGAGAAAAAACGAAATGTTTGACTAATATACCCTACCCCCCTCCTCTCGCTCTCTCTCTCTCTCTCTCCCAACTCCTCCCCTACCATACACTCCTCCCCTACTATACACTCCTCCCTCCCCCACCATACATCCCACCCTCCCCTCCTAGATCAGGGAATGATAAAAGGAGAGAATAGCAAAGCCCGGATGTTTGAATTTATGTAGGTTATCTAAGAGCACATCGCTAGCTGTGATCAGAATTTATGAATGTTGTAGGCTGATAATTGAAACAAAAACTATATATAAAAATGGTAAAAGGCAAGCAAGCAGTCAGTCAATCAGTTCATTTTGCACAAGGTTAGATAATGATCAGGTATTTTGATGTACCGTAGTAATATATATATGGTATAATTTTCAATGTGACTGAAATCAGCTTAGGCTATGGTAGAAAATATGTATGATTGTAGCTCCTAGCCTAGCCTAGCCTAGCCTACTCGCAGTAAAATCTCTTGACACCTAGCCTAACCATTTTTTTAACATTTATACTTACATATTTTTCGAGTTGGTAGGGAGGAGAGGACTGAAGGAGGTAGGTAATAATTGGAGTGATTTTTTATAAGGGAATATGGAAGGGAAAGGAGAATACTTTAAAGAGAGAAGCAATATTAATTCTAAGGGAAAATAGGATGTTTTTGAAGCACTACTAACTGTTAAACAAACAATACAAACCACACTTATACTGACTAACACAAACAATACAAAACACACTTATACTGACTAACACAAACAATACAAAACACACTTATACTGAGTAACACAAACAATACAAAACACATATACTGACTAACAAATAATGAAACTGCACATATACTGAGTAACAAGCAATACAAAACACACATATACTAACACAAACCACACCTATACTGACTAACAAACAATACAAAACACACTTATACTGACTAATACAAACAATATTAACCACACTTATACCGTACTAACAAATATTACAATCCACACATATACTAACACAAACAACATCTACAAACAACACAAACATTTCTAACACAAGCAACACAAACATTTCTAACACAAACAACACAAACATTTCAAACACAAACAATATATATTCCCAACCTACTAGTAGTCACCATTCATTGGGACTGAAAGACTTGTGTTGATGTGTTGGGTACATTAACTAGCCCATAGAGACCATAGGGGGATTTAGTTACGTATTCCCTGTCACAAAAGTCTATATAGCTATAATAGTGTGGTGTTTATTTTAGTCCCCACTGACGTCAATTGTTTCACGATAACCATAAAAACATTTCTAAAATATCGACATTCTTTTTTTCCTTTTCTCTCTCTCTCTCTCTCTCTCTCTCTCTCTCCTCTCTCTCTCTCTCTCTCTCTCTCTCTCTCTCTCTCTCTCCTCTCTCTCTCTCTCTCTCCTCTCTCTCTCTCTCTCTCTCTCTCTCTCTCTCTCTCTCTCTCTCTCTCTCTCTCTCTCTCTCTCTCTCTCTCTCTCTCTTTCTCTCTCTCTCTCTCTCTCTCTCTCTCTCTCTCTCTCTCTCTCTCTCAAGTAGGCCTAACTATTAATTAAGACGATCTGTTTACTGTATAGTTTTGAGGAATGAGAGACCATCCATTTCAAATACACATACCACCAACAACAAAAGAATCAACCCTTCCTTTAACTTCCCTTAGCTGGACATTCACCCAGGCTTTTCACTCTCTGTTAGGTTTTCCCAGCTTACATGTGTTGCTGGTGGTGGTGGTCTCGAAAAATGGCGTCACATCCCTTTCCTCGGTGTTTTGTGTGGCGGTGCTCTTTGTGTGTCCGGCGTGAGGTCACCCACACAGCTGACTGCACCTCTAAACTCTCACACGCCTTTACCACACACACACACACACACACACACACAACTGCCTTTGCTACACCACAACACACGTACACAAAACTGCCTTTGCCACACCACAACACACACACACACACACACACACACACACACACACACACACACACACACACACACACACACACACACACTATTTCTCAACTCTAATTCATTCTGGAATATTGGTAGTATGAATTGGAATATGTATTACCTTCTCATAATAGTTAAGAAAATTCCCTTTAATTAATATGAAGAAGCAAGTCTGTTTGTACGTATATTTCTGGATGATCTTTCCGTCCCGTTTTCCGTGTTAGCCCAAGGCCTGAGTGATTCTGTTTACCATACTTGTTGCTTGCCAGGGAGTGTAGGAAGGCACAGGAAGGTTGCCACATAACATTGCTTTGTGTTTCCATATAGAAGACGTCAGCTGTTCCGTCGTGTTATCATTGAGCAACACTGGAACTAACGTAACCTTAAACAAACACAGTATAAACTCTAAATGAACTCACAATTACACGGTACAGGACTTGTGAAATATGACATGTTTGTATATAGGCTATTTGAGACCAGTATCCATTAAGATTATGTATAAAGTCTTTGGGATTTAATAATGATAAGCTACTTTATGTATTGTACAGTGAAGCACAATGCCCTGCAGCCGTCGTTCTATCTGACAGGTTCTTAAGGGGGCAGGAAACAGTATAAGATGAACAAAAATAATGGTGGCCGGTTGCTTGAAATAGTTTGGATGAATCGGTTGCTCCAAATTTACCATATCTGTACCACTCTGAAATCCAGGCCATAACTACAAACCAAGGCTTCGATATTTAGCAGATTTTTTCACTAACTTTTTGGACACCATGTTTTTCATTCCGGTTCACGTTCCTCATTCCGATTCAACTCTATATATATTTAATTAAGAAGCATCAATTGGGGAAGAGTCTTTAGTGTCAATATTTCGTTATGGTATTGTTGATTATCCCTGAAGTTGTGTATGTTTGTATATTTTTGTGTGACGTTTCCCAGAATATATCACGCTGCATCACCGATTTCTGTGTTCATTTTTAAACACCATAATATCAACATTGAAACTCGCTCTTCTCAAGGGGGGAGGGGGACGAAGGCGAGCAAGAGAAGAGAAGAGGTGGGAGTGAGGAGTGACAGTGATAATAATATAAAAACAAAACATGGAAAAGCCCAGACACCAGAGAGAAAATATGAGTAGGCCTATACCGGTACTGACAAGGGGAGGAGGGGACGAAGGAAAGCAAAAGAAAAGAAGATAAAAGAAGTGGGAGTGACAGTGATAAGAGAAAGGCATGGAAAAGCCTAGACACCAGAGACAAAGTATGAGTAGGCCTAAACTGACATCTATATCTGAAAGTGGAATTCTTATCCTTCTCCTTCCCTATAACCTACATTCACCACCCTCCCTCTAGGCTACCTCGCTTTCTCTTTTCTATCTACTTGCCAGTAAAGCTAGCCCATCTTCCATACCCTCTCCTCGCACACACACACACACACACACACACACAAAACTTTAGCCGTACATTTGTCCCACTCTCTCCTCACCGTCTTACCACGAATTCCTCCCCTTCATCCATCCACACTCCCATCCCAATCCCATCCCCCTTCCTTCCATTCCTTCTCCTCCTCACATTTCCCTACTCCCTCACCTTCCCTCCCTTCTCCAGAGTGCAGTGAAGCCCCCCCCCCCCTCCCCCTACAGCTATACCATTTGTCCTACGCCTCGAGGCCTCAACATTTTAGGCCTACTCTGATGTGAGAAAAAAAAAGAAAGAAATCGTATTAGACTGGTGGTTTGAGTGAGGGCAGGTCGACAAGACAACTTTGTGTACAGAATGTCACCGTGATATATTTCTCCTACGCGGGGAAAAGTTTCCGGAAAAATATCAGGGAAAATGTCCTCGAATTTCTTGCCCGAATCCAGATGTAGGCTTTGTGGGAGGACCGACTGAGGGAAGGGACATGGGTGAAGGAAGGACAGAATGGGAGGAGGAATGTGGAAGGGACTGCTCTTAAGGTATAAAGGGGAGGGGGGCATGGGTGAAGAAAGGGGAGGAGGAGGAGGAATTATTATCGTCACTTAATATTATGTTTACTTATTTAAATTTTATGGAATGCGTTGATGACTGTTGGCTAATTGTATGTCTTACTTTTCTACAGAACGTTGACACTCCATCTACACGACTCCTGCCCTTCCCTCATACATGTAAGTTGTGAACTCCACTTATAGTTTTGTTCTTTTGCAAATTGTGTACAAACCTCATGAAGGGGACAGCTTATCATCAGATTAGCTGTCAGCTATGGTATACCTTTGCTGACAATATTCTTGCAGCATGGTGTGTAATAGCTTCTCTGTACATGTCTAATACAAACCCCGTTTATCAAAATATGCATGACATTCAAGATAGGTCACATCAACATGACCTCGGAGACCCCTGGGAATGGGTCAATTAATTCCACACATTCTGGTTCCTTTGGTTATGTGCGTTACACACGATATCCTTCTAAAGGGATAATGTCTCGCCTCGCTAGCTTGAGAAATCGTATGCAAGCTGCTTTGATATACAGTATGGTTCGACAATTCCTGTAAAAAGTTGAGATTACCAGAGGAAGCATTTGCATACACCTTCATGTATGATGTATGTACACCAATTATACCTACACCTTTATACACAAACACATCTGTGTAACATATACTCTGAACAAACAGACTCTAAAGATATGTAGACAGGACAGGACCTCTCCACTATGAGAGGTTACATTCTGGCTTAGGACGGATTGGGCAGGGCGTGTGTAAGGAAGAGGTGGGCCTGGTGGGTGCATGTGGTATTTGATGAGTGTCTCTTGTTGGAATGTGATTGGAGTCTCCAGTTTCTTCATCCTAGTGTACGACCGGGTACCTACTTGTTGCGAGGTAAACATGGACATAGCTTTGGAAAATTGTCCAAGAGTTCCTTAGCCTGGGAATGAAACCTGGGTGGGGCCTCTCGCTTACTAGGAGAGCGTATGTTGTGTGAAAGAGAAGTAGGAGGGGGAGAGGCGAACCGATATCACTTGCGTTTAGGTAGTGTCAATACGAGCCCATTATTATTGATTATAGGGGACTGGAGGACAGTGTGGACTCAGCACTACCATATCGAACCTCTCATGTATACTTTGGCCTTCACACTCTCGGTCAGGGAACTATTCGAAAATACGCGACCGCTTTAACTCGCTGGATTGGATTAATTAAAAACTATGAAGCCGTTGTCAGAATTAGGTGACAGGAGAATCGCAGTAACATTATTAATAACTGGGAAAAAACCAACATAACGGCAGATTTTGTGATAATCTTTAATAATTTGGAAGGATGATTATTTGCAGTTTCTCGAAATTAACCCAGTGATTAAGATTGATTAAGGATAAAAACGTTCCCAAACAATTCGAGAACACGTATCTATTCTTAAATCGGCGTATTGTCTAATGGAAACTAAGGCATTACACTTTCGCCTGTATACGTAAGAGTTGTAGTGTAGATGTAACAACTGACGCTGTATATATGGTACTGTTTGTATGGTAGTCACAATACAGAGCTATCCATGGATAGCCAGCTTATAGTTCACACGCATCGAGAATTTTGGAAACTCGGTTTAGAAGAAATATATAAAAGTAGAGCGTTGAGCTTCGAAAGGGTGTTGTGAAATTTATGTGTGGGACGTCAGTAACTATTATTTTTTTAAATCTTGATCAATAGGTAATTATATTTGTAATGATTGAAGCAATAGTCGATACGGACGTGTTGTCATTTCAGATACCGGTAAGTTGCTTATTACTCTACTTCTAAGAAAATGCGTTTCGTCGCCAAATAGACATTGCAAAATATTAGAAACCGAGCTACGAAGAGAACTTTAATAATTTCCACCCTGAATGTTTAACTTTTGTGTCTAGTTGTGAACAGTTTATGATAGCGTTATTGTGTCTAGTTGTGAACAGGTTATGATTGTGTTTTCCTTTTGTGTCTAGTTGTGAGCAGGTGATGACTTGAGAACGGGCCCTACACCTGCCTGGGGTGAGGATGAGGGTGGTGTGGGCGTTGTGGGCGGCGGGCGTGGCGATCTGTCTTCTGCCCTCGGTCTCTCCATTGAGTGGATCCAATGTATGCAACAAACAGGAAACGTGAGTATGTTTTATTTTGTTATTTAACCATTCTGCTTAGTTAACAGAAAACGGAAACTACATATACATAGTTTTCAAATAATGTTATTTTTCGCCGGAGACCTGTGAGAGCCTGAGTGAAGGTGCAGTTGATCGTTTATCTAATTAAATAGTTCTAGAGTCTAGACTGTGATTACAATATATTTTTGTGTTTGCGTCTGTGAAAGTACAGCATTATTCATTATCATCATCTTCCTCCACAAATTCATATTCAGCAGACAATGATTATTCAGTTCGACAGTTTAAGGTGAAATTCGCCGGAGTAATAAAGCATTGTATCAAGGGTCGTATAATTATATGCAAGAACTTTCGTGGTACTGACGATGGTATGGTACGGGTACGACGGCTCTATTGTTTTTTCTATGGAGCTATCTTACTGGTACCACGCCATCGTATGCACCACGGACGTTCTTGAATATGGCCCCAAGATCAAGATGGGAAAATTTCGTCAAGCAGATCTGGAAACACTTAGGGCCACAGGTAACACACTCCTATTTTCCTCCGTCCTGTGGCTAATCTAAGGTTTCCTACGTCCTTCAAACCGTCTTATGAGGTGTAGAGGACAACGAGGAATCATAGTGAGGCAAATGTAGCTTTAAATCAGAGGATGATGGACGGAAAACGGAGGAAATAGGTGCCAGTGTGATGAATCCTTATTTGGGAGGTCAGGCGGCCATCTTTATATTGGGTGACATTGGACCCTATTCAAGATCATTCGTAGTGTATACGATGGTATGGTGCTGATACGATGGCCCTGTTATGTGTCTATGGAGTCATCGTATACACCACGGATAATCTTGAATACAACCCATTATCAGACATTATTTAATTAAGAACAAACGTAATGCTGTGAAAATAAGGGCCACATTCGATCATTCGTGGTGTATACGACGGCGTGGTACCGATACAATGGCTGTATTGTTTGTCTATGGAGTCATCGTATACATCACGAATGTTCTTGCATACGACCCCACGCCTCCTCTTACAATGCCGTCATATAGGTTTTAGTTATTGGTAATAAAATTACCCCCCTGACTGAAAAATACCATGTTCTAGTTAGATCAGGTTAGGTTGAACTTGGTAATGGTTAGGTCAGGATTAGATTAGTGGTTAGGTTAAGTTAGAGTATATAGATCAGGTTAGGGTAGGTCAAATTAGTTTAGGTTAGATCAGGCCAGGTTAGGTCACATTAGGTGAGGCTGAACTTGGTAAGAGGCTGTAGAAGAGGCCTAGAGTGATAATAATAAATCTCTTTGAGGCACAGGCCTTTTGTCACGTAATTTGTATTGCACAACAATATGAATTGAACATTGAAGAGCCTTTTCCCCGAAGTGGTAGTGTCTCACTTCTTCTATATTTTCTTAATTTAAATATTATGGGTATATAATATTATAAGTGAGTTTACAAATAATATTTCAGCAAGGTAAATATCAAAAGACGAAATAAATTGGATAATGAAGGTCCAGGTATGGTTAGGTTAGGTTGGATCAGTTTGGGTCATGTTAGATTGGGTCATTCAGGTTGGTTCATCTGGTAACGAGAAATCATTACCGCCTTTACTTATTACTATACATGTACAGTATATTGATATAAAATATAATTACAGTATATACTCATAAAAATCAATATCAGATAGGAGTTTGTCTTACACTGACCGCATATTTACCACTCCAGGTACACCAGCCTTGTCAATGTGTCATACACCGAGGCTTACCGAGTGAGGACATATACCTTCTGCTTCAGTATCCCACCCAAATGTTCCAGGTACAAGATCCACTACAAGACATCTTACAAAAAACAGGTGTGTGAGGTTGTCATTCGGTGTTAGTGTAGGTTGACTATTTTTTTTTATAGTACTGTATGTCCCTTAGCTTCCTAATTCCATCTTGTCTCTTTGAGGTCTATTACAGCAAGTGATTCAATATCAACTCCTTTAATTGCTACACTGTCATTTAGCAATCTATTTGCTATTACTGTAGTATTGCATTCCTCGTACATAACATTTTCCTATGTTTACTATAATAACTTATTGTCTTTCCAGAGTCAGACCAAAACACGAACAGTGAATGTCTGCTGCTCAGGCTACACCCCTGTACCAGCTGATGATCGATGTAAGCCCATCTGCTCCCAGGAATGTATCCATGGCATTTGTATCAAACCAGATGAATGTCGTTGTGAGGCAGGCTGGTCTGGCCCCAACTGTAACATCAGTGAGTATTACAGTGTTGAGTAAAGTACCATAATAAGGAAGGGAATCTAGCTATAGGTGTTAAACAAGTCATTTTGGTCATGAATGTCATACTATGAGAGAATGACTGATTATTTCTGCTAATGCCACCTACAATGATGAATGCGTTTTAATATTAACTCGAATTTCTATTACTCTTTACTCATATATTATGCAATGGTGTTTTTTCCTAATCTTTATTCAGCTCATGATTGGTGTCTAGGATCCACAACTAATCAAATAACTGCACATTTCAGAAAATAATTGTGTACTCAGACCACTATGCTATATATTTTAATTTGTTATAGCACTTACTTCATTATGTCAAGAATTTCTGTGTTACTGAAATGCTAGCTAGAATTATTTTACGATCATAACCCTTAATTTCAGTCCCATGTTGTTTATATGTTAAATACTGAATGGCCGGTAGGTGCCTCGGGGAACTCTGAAAGTGACCACATCAGTGTTGACAACGGTCTGGCTGCCTGCACGGGGCCAGACTGTTATTATTGTGAGTAAGACATTGTTGCCACCTCCACCAACCCACTCTGTGTGTAGTCCACTAACCACAAGCTTTAGCTCAGTTTTCTGGAGCCTAATGTTTTTCTGATGATTGACTTAACAGTGACATCTGTGTTCTGATTTGACATTGTGATTGCTGTATTGATTTGACAATTGCTTTGAATATACCTCTCCTGTATATACATAAATAAAGCTGAATTTGACAGAAGTAAAATAAATTATAATATTGCAGATCACTTCGATTATAATGCTAAAGTATTTTTGTATGATTAACTAAAAATTTGACTCATTAGCTGCTTCCTGTAGTTTATTCCTCATATGTGTAGCATTACTTATAGAGTACTAAAAATTCTTAGCTGTATTAGTAACTGTAACTGGATTTCCACTATATACAGTACTCTGCTCATTATCCAAAATTTCCAATAATGAGATGGGAGACTACTGTTTTTTTGTGTTGAATAAGTTTTAACTTATGTAAATACAGTGACAACACGTTTATATTACGGTAATATTAGGATCTCTCGGATATATGGAAATACTGTGATTTGTTGCAACACTGGAGTGGCGGTTTTGGTTGGTGGTGGTAAAGCTATTGTTGCTAGAAGTTGGAGGCAGGTGTTGGTGATGGTGGCAGAGGTTGGGTTATGGTGAAACATGTTGGTTATGCTAGAAGGTTCCTTAGCAGAGATGGCAGGTACAATTGCTCTAAAAATAAGTTTCCAAACTACCCTACATAGTACCACATACAGGGTGGTTTCAAAACTTTTTTGGGCATCTGTACATCTTGTGGTTGAATGTGTTAGTCTAGCTATGGTGATCAGGTGGAGGGTTTACGGTGAGTTTAAAGTATAGATAGAATACAACTTTTAGCAGGTAATGACATGGAAATACAGTACAGTATTGTAGATTTGGCTGAGGAACTTGTACACAACATTGGAAAGGGGAAACAAAATACAGCTGTTTCAGAATGCAAAGCTGGTGATGCTGCTACTTAAAGTGAAGGATGATATAAGCTATGATACTGTAAAAGAAAAAAAATAATTATATGTATTGTAAATGTAACAATTTTATGGTGTAATAATTTTCAGTGAAAGTTAATTTGGTGGAATTTGACCTCAAATAGCCCTATACTACATCCCAAGCTGTTGTGGTACTGTTTTGTATAGGAGGCTATAAATGTATCCTTGTAAAGTAGGCAGTAATGGTAAGTTGTTTGGTACAATCGTCCTGCCATGTAATACTCTATAAAGTAGGCCTATATGAGTTTGGTACAGTAGTTCTGCCGTGTAAGATACTGTATATGAAAGGTAAGTACAGTCACTAAAAATATATTTTGCATCTAATTATCTGGTAGATATTTAAATTTACAAATACTCTACTTCTTTTGATATAATTCTCTTCATTCATATAATTCAGTTTGTCATATTGCATCATGCTGTTAAAATGCAAAATATGTGACTGTACATACCTTTCATTTAAGGCAAAGTTATTACTGTACAGTCTTTCAAAGAACTAAGTACTACTGTATGTCAAAATGTAGTATGGTCCTTCTTTTGAGGTCATTATTCCCAAATTCAGAGCAGTATGTCAACATGCAACAATATAACACCATTCTACTTCACTTTTGCACTATTTTTATGTTTCTCTTGTAGTAGTGTTTTCCCCACCACCACATTATAATGTAGCTTGAACTCACCCTGTCTTGTCTGTTCTTTCTGGCACACACAGAATTGAGGGGTAAGTCGAGGGAATTCTTAGCCTGTGGATGACGCGTTCTGTTATTTGTGCCATTTATTCTTGCCTCTTACAACCATATTTTAAGACTTGATGATTTTAACACTTTCAGGCTCAGTTTATGATGATGTGGCAAGAAATGTTATAATTAGACTGGATGATAGAAATTACTTCACTTTCATATGGCCTTAGATATTGTACTTATATCAGGTTTCAAGGTACTGTACTTCAGTACAGGAATTCAGGCCCCTGCTATTTAATTAATATATAGTACTGTATTCAACAGATGTTCAAATTGTGAGTGATAAGCCTGCAAGTGTTAGTATTATGTATAGCTCATTATAAAGTCATCTATGTTTTTTCTTTACTTGCAATGCAAACATAAATTTCTTAAAGATATGGTTGTTCACTTTGTTTTCATGTGCTTTATGTTGCTGTGAGTTGGTTGAAATGTTATGGTAATGTTATGATTTTATGGAATAATGAAGCTTTTTGTGTACAGCTATTCTCTGTAGCTGTTAGTCATGTTTATATTAGCTATGAATGGTGTAAAGATTAAAATATTAAACCTTTGCTTTAGCTGATTAATTCTGTGTATGAACAGTTGTCAGCAGAAACTTGCTTAAATGTTAGCTACATTGATTCAGTTAAATACAGTACAGTATTATAGTGCTATCAGGTGAATGTCTAATCTGCTTATTTTGATATAACCTGTTACATTTGATATTTGCATGAATACTAATTAAAAATTAACCATTAGATTACCTAGTTTGTATCATGCTTCACACCTACAATAAAGGTTTATGCTGACAACTGTATTGTACATTGCAGTTCCATAATTTTTAGCCCAAGCTGGAGAGATGAATTGAAGTTTATCAAAGTTGGCTTCTTTGATTGTATACCAACCAGCTCCTAATGTATACTTCATATTGATTTTAATTTTAAGGGGTTTGTTAAGTTATTACTTACTACAGAGGTGATGATACATCCAAACTGCCTAATAACAGCCCTTTCTTGATGATTTTGGAGAAATCAGTTGCTTTCTGTTTATGAGCATCGTCACAGGCCCTTAAAGTAACTCATACATATATGTATCATGTCATATGTGTTGAAGTCGTTAGTCCATATTGGGCTAGGAATTATATATAGTTATTACATAAATATTGAACATTTTATTCCATTTATGTGCATGACTGAATTGATTATATACATTAGGCATCAGTTGGTTTTAATGTGTGCTGTTGTAAATAAAGTGACATTACAAGGAGTTATATAACTGTATAAGTAATTAACACCATAAAAAGTTAATTATTTATAAAATTATATATATATATATATATATATTTGCTAACCTATGATACCATGAAACATACTACTGAATTGGATTTTCTTTAATGAAGGTGCTGCTGTGAAGGTGAAAGTGTTAGTATTTTGTCAAGGGTTTGCCTCTTTAAAAAATGCAGGAAATTTTGTTTTAACTGTACGTACTGTAATAGACTTTATTTTGGGTGGCTGGGAAGTTCACTTAATGTACTTTAAAGCTGCTTTATGATAAACAAGTCCTGCAATTTACAATAGAATGTTTACACTAAAAAGTAGAAATGTAGAGTGACAGTGTTAGTCTGTTATTTCTCAAAGATCTTAGCATAACACTCTTTTACTCTTATGCATGTTTAAGGTAATCAAAACTCTATGGTGATGGACACAAATTAGTATAGTGAATTTAATATTATAACAGTGAAAGTAATATTTATTTGTTAGGTGGCACAAGTATTGAGAAGTTTTCACCATATTGAAATCCATTACTTTCCTTCCGTAATTTAACAATACTTCTAAACTTATATTCCATATTAGTTTTGTCTGCAGTGAAGAAATGTGTAACTGAACAAGCTGTAAGCCACCTATATTTAACTCCTGATAATAATTATTTTGTCAACTATTAACATCCAATCATAATTTATCATTCAATTGTTGTTTGTCTTTGTGAAATATGATTTGAATATCCCTTTGCAGCATGTCCTGAGGGTAAGTGGGGGATGGGATGCATACACGACTGCCCTTGCCTTCATGAGGGGAAGTGTGACCCATTGTACGGTAACTGCTCTTGCCATGCTGGTTGGATTGGCCCATACTGTGAGGAGAAATGCCAAGAAGGATACTATGGAGTGGTGAGTGTACAACACACAGCTGACAGTAAGTGTCAGATTACATTAACAATAGATCCACTCACCATAGACTGCTGTGGAAAGTAACTCTTGTTCATATATTCTATTGTGGTAGAGACTTAAATTATGAGTGACCGACTTTACCCGTGTATCACCTTGCTTCATAATATGCATTTTGTGTGGACAGGACTGTAAGGACCGATGTCGATGTCAGAATGGTGGCACTTGTGACCATGTGTCTGGTGCTTGTCGCTGCCCCCCAGGCTGGACGGGACCACTGTGTGAAAAGTCTTGTCCTGAGGGAACCCATGGCACAGCTTGCAGCAACAAGTGCCAGTGTCAGAATGGTGGTCACTGTGATCCTGTTTCTGGTCGGTGTCGCTGTCCCTCTGGATGGACGGTGAGTGACAGGATGTAGAAAGCTTTACTTCACGTCAGATTATGTCTACTATTAGATGTTGCTTTCATCAACTTCACCTACATGATGATTTATACATCATTCTTGGAAATGCACAAGAAAAGAAGAATGATTAAATCAGTTATGGTGTGTTGGGTAGATTTAGCAGCTATGTTTTAAATGACCTCACCCATCCCCATCCCTTGGAAACACTACTGGTGTGTTTATTGCCTTTTATGTACTTCATCATTCAATATCATGCACTGAGTGTGTAGTCCTCCTGTTACCATCGATATACAATACAGTATATAACATGATGGCCAGTACTGTTTCTAAAGAATGAATACAGGTGTATAATATTTAGCTAAGCTAGTTTTAGTCACACTTAAAATACTGTAAGTGTGTGAGTTTCCAGGATAAGGAATGAGGAACCAACATGCTTCATGCTTATATTGTTATACTGTAGTATTATGCATCATACATGTATGTCACTCTTCCACTCTCAATTTTGTGAAAATCAAAGTGTTATCTTGGAGCAACGGTTAATTACCCACTCCCCTTTTCCCATCAAGTAACAAGTGTTGGTTGATTGGCACAGGGCCTGCAGATTTTCTTTAAAGATGCCCAGATGAGTTTGTCACCCTACATGTGCAAAATCATCAATAGAAAATCCTAATATGTCAACTTTTTTGTCACATATACACTATTAGCAATATAAGCAATAACATGGGGGAAATATAGATTTTTGAGGATGTAAACTGTATGCTGGTAAGATGCAAAAGCTAGTAAATATCAATTCTAATATGGATGATCTTCCCATTTTACTTTCCATGCAGCTGTTCAGTACTTGTAAAATTTTCAATAATACCAAACTTCATATGTTTAGTACAGTATATTTTTATATCCTCATGGTATGAGTTGTTAATGTATAAAATTAGGGAAAAGAGTTGAAGAGTCAACCCAGTCCTGTAGTTGCTGTCATTTATTTCTCAGATGATGCTACTTACCAATGCAGCATGCACTTAACTGAGGCAAATTTTGTGTAACGTCAAACTACGGGTGGCTGCCAATATATATATATATATATTTTGTCTGAATATTGAATTATTTTTGAGTACTTCCATGTTTTTCAATATGTGTGATTTCAAATTACATTGTTGTAAATATGCAGAGGAAGACATATTTGTGCTGATATTTCAGGGTGATGTGTGTGCCAATCCATGCCCTGAGGGAACATGGGGCTACAACTGTTCTGAAGTGTGTGATTGTTACAACTCAGGACAGTGTGATCACATGACTGGACGTTGCAAGTGCCCCTCTGGTTACATTGGCAATAAGGTAAGTTGATATCCAGTATAACTCTGCTATAAAGCCTTATAAAAGAATTGTTTAGGAAGGTTTTTAAGGAGAGTAAAAAGCCACAATTTTTATATAACCAAGTGCTTGTAATGTCTAAATGGAAAATAATTCAGATAAGTAACAGGATGTCAGGAAATTGGTGGCAACTGATTCCTTAACACTGCCAAGAAAAACATTACCTTGTGGGTATTGTGTATCATGGCACAAGTAAGGGAGAGTCAGTGACTTGTAATTTCATGACAACAACTTAACCCATTACAGTACAGTAAAAGTCCCTTAATCCGGAAGGCAGGGGGGTCTGAGACTTCCGAAATAGCGAAAATTCAGTGTTATAAAAAAATACCCCCCAAAATAAGTATAAAATACTCTTATTACTTTTAAGTACTGTACAGGTTTCTCTGTCACACGCAATTTATGAGGGAGGGAGGGGATGGTGGGAGGATCACAGCTGTTGCCTGGTCTGCTTGACGAAATTTCCCTAACTTCACTTTTAAAATTTCTCTTTTTCCCTCGATAATAACCTGTTTATTCCCGAATAATTATGGTCTTCTTAGTACTTCATCTGGTAGAAATTTCCTTGGTTATTCTTGAACTATCTTTATATAATTTCCCTGTGTGGACTTCAAAATTCTCCAAAACAGATAAATTTCCATGCACTTGTTGCTAGGTGCAGGGAAATTTCTCTGGTTTAGGGAATTTTGTAGTCGACACAGGGAAATTATATAAAGATAGTTCAAGAGTAAACAGGGAAATTTATACCAGACTTAATACCAAAAATAAAGACCGTCAATATTCAAGAGAAGAGTAAACAGGGTTTTATTGAGGCGAATAGGGAAATTTTGTTGAAGTTGGGGAAATTTTGTGCATCAGTCCTGGCACCACTGGCTGTCACACATAATTTATGAGTGTCAGGAGGATCGTAGCTGACAGTCTGACACTCGTAATTTAATGTCCTATGAGGTCTCAACTTCTTAGTGGTCTTCTTTGGTGGTTTATTAGGAGACATATAATGAATAATGTAGACACCCACAACACTGAATTATATCCCGGGAGATTATACATTTTTTTTTTTTTCCAATGATTTGGGATACAGTAATTATGGGTAAAATTGGTGGGCCAAAAAAGTACCGTGGGAGCGAGCATTCCGAGGAATAGACCTCCGGATTAAGGGACTTTTACTGTATTAGGAGAAATTCGGGTAAATGGCGCTTCTGGCGTCATACACTCGGCCTTGCGGGTACCTTCGTTGCCCTTGTGCACTACTTGTAAAAATATATTTTTTTTTTGTCAGATCTCTTTCAAAGTAGTTTATTATAATCCCCTAAGCTTATGTATGATCGACAAAAAAAGTTTGTATTAATATCTCAAAGTACCTAGGTGGGTTCGGACGGACGGACTGATACAGTATAGTTATTTTGTGAAATTTTATATGGATACTGTACTGTACTGTATATGAGTTGTGAAGACTGAAATATGTCATTAGTATAAATAGCATCTAATCCTATGCCCACTGCCTCTCCTCCAGTGCCAAGAAGAGTGTCCTTTGGGAACTTTCGGTGTGAACTGTACAGAGAGGTGTACCTGCCTCAATGGTGCCATTTGCTCCCATGTTAGTGGTCGATGTTTCTGTAAAGATGGTTGGCTGGGCACAAACTGTTCCATTCCTGCCTGTCCACCTAACCAGTATGGACCAGGTTGCTCTCAGATTTGTTCATGCGAGAAAGACAACACTGAGAGGTGAGTGTATTGCTCATAATTTGTGTGAAAGGAGTATCAGAAATGTTTCTTGTGTTTGTCCTCTAGAGTGACATTCATGCAGAATTTGATGTGAAAGTGTGTGATCTTAATATTAATTATTATGGTGCATATTATATTTCAGATTTGACTTTTCTTAAAAAAAAGATTGTAAGAATAAATTAGCAAACAGTGGAATTTGCAGTGGCTTAAAGCAGTAGCCTATTATCAGGTATGTTTTTTTCAATATTAAGGAAGGTGAAGACTAACGGCTAAAAAGCCCACTTTATGTCCTCTCAAGAGAAATAAGGAGAGAGAGAGGTCATACCCAATTTTGTTCACTATGCCTAGACACATTGCATTAGAAGGAGCATAAGTTATTGTAAAGGGGAAAGATGGATCAACCATTAAACCTACAGACCACCTACACAACAAAACTAAAATTCTCAAAGTCTGATAACATTGACTTAACAGGCACACAAAAGCTTGCCACTTCCTGATATTCATATAACTCACTGCTCCCTCATGTCGCTCAAGAACAATGCACAGTCTCCTAACATCCATCCATCTGAGTCCTCCCTTCCTTATGAGGACAAAATCCACCTGACCAGGCTGTAGTGTGGGTACAACTTAGTCCTAAGCTTTTAGAAGAGGCTGGGTTAAGCCATCATGGATGCCTGTTCAGTATACAATTGAACATCCTACACTATTTAATACATGGAAGTCGGTACTGCACTCACCCACACATGCCACAAACACAACATATGTTCCATAATTATGGGATTGGGAGCTGTTTGTCCATGCAACCTGAGGAACTTCATCACCAGAAAACTAAATCCCTCTCTGGCGGAACTCACTGCAGCAGTGAGGAGATTGGCTCATTTGGGGTTAAGTAGCAGACCACACAGTAAAAACCTTTTGAAAATGTGCCTTATGTTGGAAGTCCCACAGAGGAAGTGTGGCATAACCAACTGTAGATAAATAGATGGATTTGGAAGAAAACTACTATGCTAATAAAGAGGGGAGAAAATTATTTTTAAAAGTGGATCATGGTGTCGCATTAAATCTGAGGTAATCTTTTGCAGATTCTATGCCTGAAAAAGCTTGATTGTTTGCACTGATGGAAACATAATGGTAGCCTTTCAATATATAGTATAAATTGAAGAAAAGTTAAATACCATGGTCTGTTTATCTATGAGCAGGAACAACTTTGAGTGGAAGGAGAAAGGGTAGTTAACCTCCCCTTAATCTATGATTGCCTTGCTCACTTGATGGCTATGGTAGCACTCGTAACAAATAACGGCAATTCTTATCTCTTTGCAACATAATCCTGTACTGTATATCTTACACTTCCTTTCCTGATACAGTACTTGCAAATATAATAGGAATTAACTTGGCGTAATACACGGTTAAAATACTGTAGGCACTTGCAACTACTAACTTGCACAACTCATGCCTTGCAATGCTGGGTAACTGGTACTTGGATCACCTAACTCCTCTCGACGATCATCGATATCTCCAATGCACAACCCTCAGTGACACGTTTCCCAGGTTAGTAATGTGAACCTACCCAGTCAATATGGCAACCCAGTGTCTTGGAAAAGATTTGTACAACAAGGGCCTGATGGGCAACTATATACAAAACCTGGGCATTCCAACAGTAACCTTATCAACCCATGGAATGTGCCTACTGGACATTCAGCTAACTCTTCCTTACCCTAAGTGTGCCACACTCACTTAAATCTGAGAGATGGGCTCACCTTTTGTGATATACCTTAATATGAATGGTCTAAGAGTGTAAATCCTTAAAAGTACTCCTAATAATTGGTCACAATAATCACCAACATAGCACTTTGCTACAATAACTGTACCATAACCTACTACCAAGCTTTGATGGAAACATGCCTACCGTAGGCTGATACTCAACTCACCCTGACCTGAGATTGAGTTTCTTCATGCCTTACCAAGAACACTGCTCTCTATTGTAAGCTGAGACAGTACCTGTACCCACCTGTGTTACATTTGTATCCCATTCATGTTTTACCTGAGATGGATAACTCTGCAGTCTACTACCACCTCGTACATCACTCGACATGACCTAAGACACATCACCTATACCACATATGTAGCCTCCTCATATTTGACCTGAGACAGGATTGATTTATACCTTAGGTCCCAACCAGTTCTCACCATACAGTACTCAGTGTGAGCCGAGATATATGATCACTGTTGTATTGTCCTAAACAGGGAATTTATCCCACTCCTATCTAACTTGAGACAGGATAATCCCACAGCAAGTATACCCCAGTCATGTGTGATAGGATGACCCCATATTCCCACTCACTCAGAACTGACAGTGGGTTCACCTATAAAAACTAACCTATGGCCAGAGTTAGATATCAATGCATGTAAATGCTTATAATATTACTGATATATTATTCCCTTAAGACCTACCTAATATGATACTGATACATTGATTTTTGTATACATATGAAGTGATACTGTATCAGTATTGATACATTTAAAAAAAAAACGTGTGTCAGTACTTTAACCCATAAACAATCTTATGTGAAATGTTTTATTTGTCTAGTGTTAGTACTAGCATATTTTATAAGGCATAAGAACTTCAGTAGTGGTGAATTAAAATAATATTCGATCTTCAACATCAATGTTGCTACTACCAACATACAAGAATAATATTTTGTTGATTACCAGAATTGTATTGTATTAGCAAAGAATAATGTCATCCTAATAATATACACCAATAATAGAGAAACAGAAGACCCATAACTTTAAAATTTATTTCAAACATCTATTCTATGTAAATTTAGGAGATTCAACAGAAAAAAATATAACTCTGCAAGTTTTGTGCTACTGGTATATATAATCATCATGCTTAATTAGTATATTTTATGTCATGTCCCATGCAATGTATTTTTTGCCACTCTCTTTGGCTCTCCTTATGAATTCATGACTAATGGAGGAACTGTCATTAAATGTACAGAAGGGTTCATTGGCTCTCACATATTTGTCTGTTGAGAATAGTTAATCAATGGAATCTACCCAATTGGACAAAAAATAACTGAAACTCATAATGACACAAAATTTTCAATACTACCCTGACTGTTATGCAGCATTTGCATAACTCTCATTTCTAGATCAGATGGTTATTATTGGGTACCCTCATCAGTACAATAGAATTATTAACAATAGTTACATGTGCCTTTTATCCATGTTAAAAGGAAATCTTTTCACTCAGCAAAGCCGTTTTCAACATAGGAAAGTTATTATCTCCCTATAGGTTTCACCAATTATTTTCCCTCCTTTTCTCCATAGATGTCACCCTTGGACCGGGGAGTGTGAGTGTAAGCCTGGATGGGCGGGTGAGACATGCACACGGGCCTGTCCCTTCTATAGATATGGGGAAAAATGTGGTAAAACTTGTCAGTGCAAGAATGGTGCTTTCTGTGACCCCGTTGATGGCAGATGCATTTGTGCACCAGGTAAGATAATTATTATAGCTTTGGTAAAGGTTGTTCATGTATTTTATCATGTGCTCTAATTTGTAAAGTATTCTGTAGAGAAATGGATTATTGTTATATGCAAATATGAAATAGATGATTATAATAGAGCATTAGGCTACTGCGAAGATGATGATGTTACTGTAGTGACACTTGTATGGTTCCAGGATACCATGGAGATCAGTGTGGAGAGCACTGCCCTCACAACAGGTACGGCCAAAATTGTGAACTCAAGTGCCGTTGTATGAATTCTCTTGGATGCTCACATGAGACTGGGAAATGCCTCTGCAAACCAGGTGAGTAAAGAAGGCTGGGATTGTCAATGGAATACTCAATATGGTTAAAGGTTTACATGTTTGTGTTGGGGGGGATTAGTCACAACAAAAAGAAAGATCTGGAATAAAATTTTACAAATGGGAAATATTTAGCTGAGGTCTTACTGCAGAAAGGCAGCTTTGTTCACTCTGGTAAACAGTGTTGTTATTCTAACCTACTTTCTGGAGAATGTCTATATTACAGATGGTTGTAGTTAAGGTAACCATTTCTTAAACTAAGGAAGTTTGAAGAATAATTGAATATTGGAAAAAAATTCTGTGTATTAGAAAGACCGTAGTTGTTGTTGTAGTTCCCCAGACTGTCTGGCTGAGCAGTCTTGAGTCTGGTTGACTGAAGCTGCACAGGTGCTAGGGCCCCTAAAAGAGAGTCAAGGATATAGTATGATCTGTATTTTGTATGTTTTGTATGTACAATACAGTATTAATTCCAATTTCCCCTAGATCATATCAATTTTCCAGTAACGGACAAAGTTAACCCCCTTTTAGTTCGTCAAATCGAGGATCGAGTGTATGTGGTAATTAGCGCAAAGGCAGAGCGCTGAAAATTTATCCTCACAGGTTGAGAAATATTGCTACACTGGATAGACAAGGCTGGTGTGACTTGTGGGAGCTTTTCAGTACACGCCCTCTGTTGTGAGCATAATCAAGTACTGTATGTCAAGGGGCATTTGAAAAGTGCGTCAGCCACAATTACCTGTGGTCACCCACACTTCCTGGTGGTGTCGACAGTTGTCATTACCCTCACTTTAAGGTTAAAGTACTGCCAACATCACCATAGGCAATAATTCTCCTATTGGGAGAAAGACTGCAGTAAAACATAGTACTGTACAGTTGACCTGCCAGAAGTGTATATTTATTTTGTGTTTGTGAGGAGTGAAGAACATCTTGCATGATTTGAATGAATTAGGCAGCCCTGTGTTCTAAATTTTTTACACAGTCTTGCCACTCACTGAAATTGAAGCCACTATCCTTCCTGCTACCTTGGAGCACATTGGCTCTTCATATGGTTAATCTGGTCTGAGTACTTTGACCATTTTCATTAATTGACTGACATGTCCCACATATCCCATGGTATGACAACAGCAGTCTTTCTGGAATTCACAACATTATCATATACTTAACTTTTTGCTAATTAACAAAGTTTAACCCCTTAACCATGGGTAACGAGATGATTTGACACGACCAAGTGTGGAGGACAGCGAGTGACTAATTATTTGACAACCTTGTTTTAAAATATGCATGCCCCATAACATGCTAGTTTTGGGCTGGCAACACTGTGTGTGATAGCCAAGGGACTACCTATAGTCTAGCCAGCTACTTCCAATCAATGTGACAAAAGTAGGGAAGGTGGGAGGACATATTTTCAACACTGCTTTTCTTTTAATTTCCATTTATGAATGTAAACACAAGTGACATTATATTTCATATTGTCGTGTTAAAAAATGTGATTCTGACATGTTTTATAACTTGAAAACATACTTGGATATGTAAATAGAGTGTAACAGTGAATTTTGAGTTGTGATCACTCTGAGCTGGCTACCCATCTTACAGATGTCCATTTAGTCTTCACAAGTATATCAAGAGACAGCTAAAGGTGTGTACTTCAATATCCTGTATCATTTATTCATGTAGCGTGAGTGGTTTACAAGCTATTAGCTGTCAAATGTTAATTGTGTTGTTTACAATGTTGGTACGAATGCGGGATAAAGGGCCGCAAGACAGAGGTGCCAACGCTCAGTAATGCCCGTGATTTAAGGGTCAAGGAACATCATTTGTCTGTTTATGTAATACCTTTGATAATACCTAGGGGCATAATTGACTTGACTGAGCTCTGTAGTACTGTACTGTATACAAGTGAAGTTGAAAAAAACTTTGTATCCAGGAAAACAACTAAATGGCTTTCAATTTGTAATATGATAATTCTTCTACAGGTTGGGAAGGACAACAGTGTACCCTGACCTGCCCACTTGGGATGTATGGTGAAAACTGTACTAAGAAATGTAGTTGTCAAAACAATGGTTCGTGTGACCCTGTGAGTGGAAAGTGTACCTGCGGCCCTGGTCACTTTGGGGACAAGTGTGAGAACACCTGTGACCATGGATACCATGGTATGGGCTGTATCAACCACTGTGCCTGTGTGGGGCCAAATGTGGAGGGGTGTGATCCAGAAACTGGAAGGTGCATCTGTAAGCCCGGTTTAAGAGGTAATCGTTGTACTATACAGTATAGCTTTCTTGATGTTTGAATAAATATGCTAAATAAATGAATATGCTAAATTTTGTCTATAGATGGTATTTTCCTAAAGGAAATGAAATCTTTATTTGTCCATGCTTTCCCTTAACCCCTAAAGACCTCAACTGCTAGAGACTGCCTTGTACTTCACCTGCATAGACAATAAAGTTACATTATTCAAGTTTCACGTATTGTTGACTGTCTTTAAATAAAACTTGAAATTTCCATTGGTCATTTGGGGTAAACTCATTAACTTTATTCAATACAGGAGTGAGCTGTGAGTCTCACTGCCCACGTGGGTCTTATGGTGAGTCGTGTTCCAAGGAGTGTGACTGCAAGAACAACGGGTCATGCAATCCTCAGACGGGCAAATGTATATGTGAACGTGGTTGGCATGGGGCAGACTGCAATACTCCCTGCAGACCAGACAAGTATGGTGTCAACTGCAATCAGGACTGCCCTGCTTGTGTCCATGGTAAGAATTGCTGCTTAGAAAGATTATCTTTTATATAGAATAGAGACTTGGATTCTTAAGTACATTTCTTTGCAACTTTTGACTGTATCAAAGTCCATCTGTTTTGAAATTTTTATTATGATTCTTTGTAATTAATTCTCCCTTTGTGGTATATTAAAGCTTGAAAGTAAATATAGCCATACTTGAGATTATTCCACCACATTCTGTCAATAGTCATTTACGCTGCTTTAAACAATGATCAGGCCTCAAATATCCCAATGCACTAGGATAGAGTAGAGAAGAAAGTGTAAAAAGAAAGTTAGGGCTGCCGAATATTAACTTACCAGTTCATGGAATATGGCCCTACCATCAAGGCTGAATGCAGGTACTTATGTTGTGGATGAAGAGCCTTATGGCCATGGGGAATGCTTAGGCTTTATGGGCTTGAAAAGGCAAGTGAATAGGAGTATGCCTCATTTCACTGAGTATTATGTTCTTTTCATTACGGTACTTTTTATAATAATTTTTAATTGCTTGGCCATAGAGCCTCCCACCCCTTGAAAAGGGGAATTGGGTATTGATTATGAAGATATTGTGTAATCAAAAGTGTAGTGCAATATTGTTCTTTAGTCTCTTACTGATTGGGAATTTTTTGGTAACAGGTAATGGGACGTGTGACGCTCAACTCGGTACATGTGTGTGTGCTTCTGGTTGGCGAGGGCCACGTTGTGATCGTACTTGTGCACCAGGCACCTGGGGTATAGGATGCAAAAATACCTGCAGATGTCGCAATGGTGCCAGTTGTAACCATGAAACTGGTGAGTATCTTCTGTTTTGGGGATCATAATATTGGCTACATATTGAGTAGAACTGGTGTGTATATATTTGAATATTACATTTATAGGCTACAAATTTATAAAATTTGTTGCAAACTATTTCAATGAGGATACTTATTACCTCATCTCTACCTTGCAATCTTTTTTTCAGGCAAATGCCAGTGTCTTCCTGGTTGGAGAGGGGAAGCTTGCGCTGATCCCTGCCCTGCTGGCACCTTTGGTTACCAGTGCCTCCAGACCTGTCATTGTCGGAATCATGCCTCGTGCAGGGGTAACGATGGATTCTGCGAGTGTAAACCTGGCTGGATGGGTCCTGGCTGTATTCAAAGTAAGTACAGTATATCAAAGGGGATTGTTTTTGCTTATGTAAATATGTACTGCATTTTATTAAACATACTGAGGATGTTTTGTGTTGGTACTGTAATGATGGTGTTTGTTAAGAAAGGACATTTCTTGTAAAATTATAATTTCTAATGTACAGTAATTACCATTGCTGAAAAACAAGTATGAATTGATTAACTTTGTGTATGTTTGATGATTTCCCAAGGAAATCTGAGCTCTGTACTGCTATTTTACCCATAGGGGATGCAATCAAACAACAGTTAAACCTCAGTAATCAGTTTCCGTTCTATACTAAACTACTGTATACGCCCATATAATTTCGTGTCATCATGAAAGTAATGCCTCCTTGGGTGGGTCTATTAATCAACTACTTTGTTCACAATATATATTAATTTCAGCTTGTCCTGAAGGCTCATACGGACGCCAGTGCTTTGATGTTTGCAACTGTAGCACAGACAACTTCATATGCCACCCTGTTAAAGGTTGTCAGTGTCGGTATGGATTTGAAGGCAAGTACATAAAGAAAACTCCAGAGTAATGAAATCATATTTACCTGATTTGTGAATGATGCCATTTACAGTCATTATACCAAGTACTGCAGTTGATGTTGGGGTAAAGAGTTTGCTCAGAACTACCCTGTTCAAGATTATGACATCGGAAAACTGAAGTTACTGTAGAATATGTAGATGATGCTTTCAGACAGAACTACAAAGTGAGCCACCATAGCTGTATGGTACTGAAACTATTTATCTTATTACAGTTTAGAGAAATTAGGAGCATCCAGGAGACATCAGACTATTAATATGTAAAAATTCTTTTTCTCATTGTAAGTTGTATCCGATTTAAAAAAAAGTAGACCTTATATTAACACACAAACAATGGCTTTAATATTTGCCTTGATGCCAAACAATAAAATTACTAGGAAAACTTTCATTTACAAGGGGTAAGGTGCACTAATATGGATTTATATTGCCAGGTGACATGTGTGACATAGCCATCACAAGCCCTATTGTCAAAGAACATGAAGAGGTACTACCACGACGACCTCTGCCACCCAACAATGCCGGACTCATCGTTGGTGTTGTCTCCATCATCCTTATCACCATTGTCATAGCCATTGTCATCTACTACAAGTAAGCCTACATGTTGTAGTAAGGGTGTCTTTGGGACAGTGGATCATCACATTATTATAATCCAGTTATGTTTATGTGTGTTTCTGTATCTTGTACTAATTACTTTTTTGAAAAGGATTAACAGATTCAATATAGTAGACACTATTTGAGGAGAGACTTTATACACTTTGTTCTTGGTGTCAGTATCTAAACCTGAATTATCCAAGTGTAGTCATTTTTTTATACCACCATTCGTATCTTGAGCAAATTCACTCTTTTTTGTAGGCGACGACTGATGAGACTCAAGCGAGAACTGGCAGTAGTACAGTACATAGCCGAGCCACCAGCCACAGGTAACTGAACTCACTTAATTTTGCTTCCATCTTTTCTGTATGTTAATAAGGCTTTCTGTCGGTCGCAAGGTGTGTTTCTCTGTCCTTTAGGTTAATTTTTCATTTCCGCACTATTAACCAGATTTTTCTCATGACTGTTCAGCAGCATTGTCCTATTTCTTTTTTTGGAAAAAAAAAATACTCGTCTACTAACTAGTACAGTAGAAGAAATTACAATATGGTATGAGTTTTTGCAAGGTAATTATGGATTGCAGAACAGTATAACAGTATTAAACCTACTAACCTTTGTTTGTATCTAAAACATTAACATGAAACAGGGCTATGGAGCTCAGAAGAGGAATAATGGCAATGAGCTACCTGTGAAGAGATTTAGGCTTGTTAAGATGGGATGGTGAGATATATAAGAGTGTGTATGAGGGAAGCGATATAGGTGTGACAGCAGTTGATACTTAGTGTGAAGTGATTTATATATATGTGTATCCTGACACTATATTTCAAGGAATGGTCACAGCTGAACAGTCTCTAGACATTTCTCATACAGTTTAGTAAGGCTCCCGCATCCCATGTACTGATGAGGACCAATGAGTTTTGCACACTCAAATGGATATCAAGGCAGTTTCTGGCAATTTCTTTAGTAAAATAGTATAGTGAAAATGTTAGATCCAATGAAAATGAGAGATTAATGTACTGTTGTTTCCCTTCTTTTGATTGCTCCCATCAGGGATTGCCAAAGTGGATTATTTTACCTTGTCCCATGCATCCTCCTGTCTCACATTGCCCTCCTGCATTTTCTCCTTTACCATATTCCTTAACCACCATTTTGGCATTCCTCTTCTCTTGCCTGGCAGCTCCATCATCATTATTTTCTCTATCTATATGTCTATAGCTTCGACGCCTCGTTCCCTCCGGGAACTCCCCCCAAGGGGGTGGCCACGGCAGAAGTGTCTCCAGTTTTCCCTGTTCCAACACTCCCTCCTTACTTGGTCAAACCCTTCTCTGCCCCTCATATTTTGCTCCATTACATACTCTTCCACTCTGTTCTGCCATTTAACTGGGCTCTACCTCTCACACCAGGTCCCTCAACTTTTTTAATGCATTCTCTCCACATGTCCAAACCACCTCAATGTATTACGCTTCACCCTCTCAACCATCTCACACTCGGTACCAATTGCCTTCTCACTCATACCACATCTTTCATACACACTCTCATTACTTTCTCCATCCCACCTAGTAAGTCCACATGCTCCTCTCAATTAACTCTTTTTCCATTTCACCCATTCTAGACTGGTAAGCCCTACTCCATGTCCATGTCTCTGATGCATATGTCAGTGTTGGCAGGATTATACCATTTCTTATCCCCTTTTCACGTCCATACTTGCACTTCTAGCCTTGATAATCCTCCCCAGTGATCCTATGACATATCTACCCCTCATTGCTCTCTCCCTAGCAAAAATCACAGCATATTCAACTCTACCTCCTCTCTTTTCATCAGTGCCACTACCTCAAAACTAAATAACATAGCTGGTCTCGCAACTGTCCTGACTTTCCACCTTTACACTTGCAGATACCCTTCTATTGCAGAGAAACTAATGTACAATAGTGTCAAAATTTCCTCTCCATGAATTGTTACACATTACATTAATTATTATTACAACTGGACTATTATAATTATTGAGGGACTTACCAGAAGCTACTGTGGTTTCCAGATACATTATTCTCTAACTTTACCAGCATAGTGTATTTGATCTATGTGTTGCTTGTTCACTCCTTTTTTATCCTCTCAAAATTTAATAGTACCTACCGGTACTTGGATAATGACTAACTAGTGTGAAGTGTAAATTGATATAGATGTATGATCTTGTGAACAATTACTATAACCAACTCTGAATTCTATGTTAACCATTTTTCACACACTAACCCGTAGTCTTTACAGCAATAATCACACTAGTCAGTGCTTGCTTCGCACACTTGCCAAAGGGATTATCTTGTCACTTGCAAAATAATTTATATTCTAGCATACTCACAAACTCCACCCTTTCTTTTCCTTGCATTCCTGCTCACTGTAGAACGTCCTAAACCAATTGAGAGGAGAGATAGCGCTAAGCCACGCTCCTCCATCAAGATTTCACACAAGACTGGTGAGGTCCATCCTGTCTGATTTTAGCATTGATTTCGTGGCTTATGATCCACAGGGAAATTAAGAGGACAAAAATTGGCCAAGTATACTAATGATAATAGAAGAGAAATATTGTACAGTAATACAAATATTAAGACAGCTTAAATAAGGCAGTAAATGTTGATTGATCATACACAATTATAAAGATGATATAACTGTACAGGTATATCTAGAATTGAAAAAGAAAAATTAGTATACTTTCTGGCTTGGCTTATTTCCACCTCTTTATTCCCCCATGAGGCAGCAGGTTATTAATGAATTGCACATTTTGTGGTTGGTTTGTAGGCTCTATTGTTGTTGCCTTAAGAGTGTGCCAGATAATGGTAGTTTATCCCTTGTGGTGTACTTTTGTCTACAGTATGCATTCTTCTCTTGATGGGCTTGAGCTGTGATACACAAGAATTTTGTTTAGTTAAAGTGCTATAAATTTTAATAAAGTTCATTACTGTGAGTAAGTCATTATGGTAGTTATTGACATTCCTTGTACTGTATTTCAGAGTTTAATTATGCACATATAAATTCTTAGGTGTAGTTTGTTTTGATTGCATTAAAAAATAATTATAACTGGTTAGGATCATGATAATATTATTAGCCTATGTTGTAAAGGTTCAGTCACTAATATGTGCATCTTTACTCTAAAGGACAACCTGTAGCCAAAAGATGGAGTTCTATAGCAGGTACTGCAAACCATTCATCATTACTTTTTTAAATGATAGATTTTCAGTAAAGTTGGAACTGCTTTGAATTGAGCACAGTATAGTACTATACAACTAGATTTTTTTTAATTGATCAGACAATACAGGTTTTCTTGATTTAATTAGATACATATTTTTAAACCAATGCAATAGTATTAAAGAATCAGTATATCAGACAGAGAAAAATACAACCCTCTGTCAGTGCCATTTAGTTGCAGGGTTATTAGTGTTACTTTGAAGTGAAAGTAGTAGGACTGACAATAGCCAAGTTAGACATTATTTGTAGCATAAATATGAGACTGAAATAAGTACCATAATTAGCACACAGCCTCCTCCTTACCTACCTGCATGGCAGTCAAGTATGTAGTCTGATGCCTTGCCTGAGGGGTGTAGGGAAGGGAGAAGATTTGATAGAGGGAGACTAAAGTGCTGTAGTATCTAGGGAGTTAATCTCTTCATTAATAAGACTACTCTCCCAAAGTGAAAAGGTTACGAGCCAAGAAAAAGGATAAGAGAAGGACACGGGACTAAGGAGAGAGACTTTAACATTTGCTTTACTAATTATTGAACTTGTGCAGCAATGTAATCTCCCTGAGATTTCCAGAACAGTAATGACATTTACACTAGAGTGGGATTTCAGTTATGTTTTTTTGCTTTGTTTGTTCAGTCACCAACTATAAACCTGTAGTCATTGATAGTCGGTGAATATACAGTATATTACTTTTCCCTTTTATAATTCAGGTCAACTTCTCTTGAATCCATCGTAAATATTTTCCAAAAGTGTCCCTCCACTTGAGCTATTCTAAAGAAAGATTTAAAATGACCAAATAATAAGTTAGACTTATTGATAGAATAAAGCTTAGAAAACAGTAAGAGGAGCCTTAGTAGTCATTATGATACAAGGGATGGCATTAATGGTAGAACTGAATATGGAAAAGATTGTAGAAAGAATGGAATTTCAGTGTGGGAAGATCTTTTCACTTTCCAATTTCCAAAGTGGAAAGAACTATGTATGTAGTTTTATGGTCGGGTTTAGTGCAAGTAAAATTCAAGGCTTTCCTGCTTTATATTGAAAATTTTTTAAGTGTAGAGAATGCATGCATTTTGTTAGTAAAGATAATGCATTAGTAATGCCAAAATTACCACACATCGTATTTTAATAAATGCTCTGCTTTTTCTTATTGCATCATGTTCTTGCTGTATATAAGTGCTTGCAAGTGACTGAGTAGTGCACCTTGAATAACTGACTATAGTCCGTTGACAGGAAACCGACCAATGGGTGGGGCCGAAACTGGTATTTCCCAGTAAGTAAGATATACACACAGCAACTCAAATTAGTTTAGAAGTAGTATATAGCTGATACATGAGACAAGAGTAATGTGAGTTTTGCCTGATTTGGCAGTGCTGTGGGTGATGACCAGTATGAGCTTCATGTCAGAGGTCGGTGTCCTGTAGACGAACTATATAATTTCAAGGGATAAATCGACACTTTCTTAACCTAGCAACTCATTAATGCCCAGGTTAACCCTATCAGTGCAGTGATATTTATTTAATGTCTTTTGTGATTGTATCAGGCTAGTACCATATAGATTTACTTTTACTTCTATCTGTCTATCTATAGCTCTGATGTCTTGTTCCATTTGGGAACTCTTCCCAAGGGGGTGGCCATAACCAAGATAACCTTCCTAAAGCCCTCCATCATACAGTATTTATATCAATTTCAACAATGACAGATGAATTGTCTCTGTGTGAGAAACTTTTACCCAAAGGGTAGATATTTCCTTTGTGGAAGGATTTAGCATTTCAAGGATACCGTATTTATAAGTGTTACACAGTATACTTTTATCTTTGGGTTTTAATATTTTCGAAATTTAAGTCAAGATATTAGTTTCTGACGGAAGTAGTACAGCAAGCATGTCTCTCACTTACTTCAAATGATTAATTCAATAAAGGGTGCTGGGTTTTGATGAGTTCGGTTATTTAAAAGTATTTTTGTTATGGAAAGGTAATTTTAATATAATTGTAGTATTGTAGTGGAGTACAATACATTGGATGTGTACTTCACTGAGTCTAATGTTATATTCATGCAGTTTTGTTTTTTGTAATTGAATGTATACAGATATTTATTAATATATACTGTATGTATTGTCATATTATCAAGACAGATTGTAAGTAGACATCAGTGGGGTGGTGACACCGAGTGCATAATTTTATTACTGTATGTAAAGCAAATTATATATTGCTCTGATACATACTGAAATTTTTCGTTGTCAGAAGTACAGCCTGTACTATCTCTAATTTTTCACAGACTAAATTTTATAGCTCTACAAAGATTGTCTGGTGATAGTATGACTTGTAAAATAATAAATGTTTTAGTAAACTAGTTTGCCTAGGAACAAATGAACATGATAAAAATGTAATGTTTTATCTAAAATTAAAGAGTACTATCATGTATTGCTGTAAATAATTACCAGTACAGTGTACTGTAAATCAGAAGCAAGTTTATTATTGTTTTGAGTAAATCAGTGATATAATACAGGACCTCTGGAGTTTTGTCATATTGTTACAAAGAGCATGTTTCTGTTCTTTTTGTGTTCAGTAAATTACTGGTATATTTTACTTAGATGGCCATGGGTTTTAAAGGATAGGGTAAGAGTTTGTAAATGTTTATCTATTAGGAAAGACAGGTCCATCAAATCTATGTTTGTATGAGTAAATTAAAGAATATGTGATCCTTCTGCATGTACATATATTTGGTGTTGAGATGTAATGTCCACTTCACTTCCAAATTTTACTGAAAATTTAATTATGAAGCTTCTTGCCATTTGACTTCTCTTAGTATCAGTACTGTATTTAAAATAATTTGAATTTTGTTACAGTTTGTAATTTTTGTTTACCAAGAAAAAATTGAATTTAGTTTGTTCCTTGATGTTTTGATTGTATGATTTTGATAAAACTATTTCTGAAAGTTTGCCATAACTCTTTTCCATTAACTCTTTTCCGCTTTTTTGGCGCAGATATGATCGACGCTTTAGGTTCAGGTACGTATGAGTGGGGCGAGTTTGCACTATCTTCAAAAATATCCCCAGAACGGTAAAGTGATAACTCTATTCTGCTATTTTGACACTGGTGAGATCAAGGGTTTAGGTACGTATGAGCAGGGTGACTGCACTACTCTATCTCCAAAAAAATACCCCCAAAACGGTATATCACACACTATTTAGAGATTATCACAACAAAATTTAACAAAATGTGATAATCTTGTGAAGCTGTATCTTTATATAATACTGTACTGGCAATATGAAGACGTTATGTTTGCAGTAATGATAGGAATGCATAGGTACTCATTTCAAAATTAATTAAATGTTTGACTGATACTGAGGTCATGATAAGCATTATTGCCACAGTAAAGCTTCACAACATGAACAATAATCATATTTTTCAGTAGTATTATGTATGGTAATATGCATCTTCATTTTGCACTTTAAAGGTAGAGTGGCAATTTATTCAAAATTATTATTTTCCAAGATTAAGCAGAACTATAATTATTTTTATTACATTTATGGTTGATTATTTTTATATGATCATATTTCAGGCAATGGTATACTTTATCAAATAAGCAGTGCAAAGAAAATAGAAATTGAGTTTTTAATATGGTTTACCTAGTTCATACGGTGATACCACACAGTCTAATCTCAATATAATTTCTTATCATTTTCATACCCAAATTCCATTTTCTAATGGTTGTTTTTTAGCTCTGTAGAGATAAATTAATTTTGGAGTTGTGCAGTTGTAAATTTGTTAACAATTCAGACAATGCAGATGCCAGTTACAGTATATCTGTGAACATGATAGTCAAAGTTGTTGATAAGAATGAGTGTTTGAAAAGTTGGGGTGGTAATGAAATTAGGTAGAGCAGCGAATTTTGCTCTGCTGTATTTTGTGTAATTGGGATGAATGGTGAATTGAAAATATTATGAAATAATTCAAGGAATTACAGTGACTCCATACATTAGTTTCAAGCTTCCATATTGTATGAGTCAATATTGTAAATTAAATAAGATGTTATTGTTACTTATAATTAATTAATAAGAATGCGACAGTAGCCAGTTTTAACTTTGATTTAATTATTTATGTAGGCTTGAACAAATTTATATTGTCACATGCATAAGCACATTTTCTACTTTACTGTTATGATTTATGAATTTCTAAATCTCCCAGACTTTGTTATAAAGAATATGCTCTAATGGAATATTTAAATATTTGTTTTTGTAATTTTACATACATACATCTGTGAGGTTGGTGAAATCCTTGTGTTTATGCTGTCTATAAGGACAGGAATAATCACATTGTGGATGTTTGTGTTTTTAATATGAACTGAAAGACAGCAGGAAACGTCATGTCTGGTTTCTGACCTTGTACAACCCCAAACTTCTGGTGGAAATGTGAACACCACCAGGTGCTTTATTACCCATTTTATAATGTTTATGGAGTTAGGAATGCAGACGTGACCTTTTTTTGCTAACTGTAGTAATGGTTATAAGAATTTTGGTTAAAGAAATTGTTGGGCTGTCACTGTCATGAGAAAAAAATTCAAAACATGAAAGTGGCTTCTCCCATCTTCTGCATCATATGTGTCTATTATATAATTCTGGATGTTTCATCATAAACATTGAACAGTGCGTAATATTACATAGTTAAACAGTTAAACAAGACATTACATGGTATAAGCAGTAAGTAAGGTTACTGAAGGTTGCATCCTGTAGTCTATGTTTGTATTGATGGGTACTCTACTGTGCAAGAATACCTCTTTAACTGACTGGCATAATTAACTAGAGAAGCTAACGGATCTTGAAAAGTGTTAGATTCTGAAGCAGTATTCCCACTAAGTCCTCCGGGTTTTCCCTTCATGTAACCTCCCTGATGAACATGGGTGTTTGACAGCTATTTGCTTAAAGTATTGTAACTTATCTGTAGAGTTTATAGCATGCCTGGTGTTATATAATATCCAGTCTTGGAAGTTGACACCTATTCTACTCTTTCTTGTTCAAAGTTCTTCATCTGAACCAATTTTGAGCCCCTTGGGCTCAACCATTTTCACTACATGGATGAACAGAGAGGAACAAAACATCATTATTGTAAATGTAAATATTTCCATTTACTTATAAAAATGCATTTAAAAATACATGTGCTACTAGTGTTCAGTAACTGCAAGGAAAGTAAGAAAGTATAGCTCACTATTCTGGGTGAGCAACTGGGTGTGTCTGAGGACCACTGCTGGGTGAGGCTGTCAGTAGGATGTGGTGTTGGTGTTGGATTAGTTGATGATGGCACAGCAACAGAAGAAAAATCACTTAATTCTTTGGTTAATCATGGTTGAGTAGTTTTGTAAGTTTGGCTGGTTGAATAGACTCGCAGGTTATACTGGTTCATTAGACATACAGGTTAGGTTGGTCGGGCAGATTCACAAGTGTGGGTGGTCAAGTAGACTCATAGATTAGGTTGGTCAAGTAAACTTGCAAATTAGGCTGGTCAGGCTGTCACTCAGGTTAAGCTATGTTTGTAAATAGGAGTTTTTATTGATCCTGTCACTTTGTCCTCTCATGGTAATAGGACCGTTCGCATTAAGCGTGGATCTAGGGGTTGACACCACATACCTCCAGATTTTTTAATTTTTAATTTTATATTTCGGACATAAAAAAATCTGCATATAGACCCTTCTTCGTTATAATAATGTATTTATAATGATTTTAAGATTCAAGTAAGCATCTTAGAGTGCATATTAATGAGCTAGCAATATAACTTATGATGTTTTAATGTGTTGTGCCAATATTGGTGTGTGTACCTTAATGGATAAACATTCATCGGTTTTACATATACTGTACATGTGAATATTTCTTGATTTTTAATGTAATATAAATATTCCAAGTGACCACCAACAAAGGTAATAATAGAAAAAGAAATGATTTCAGCAGTTACTCACTGCCTGCAGTACGACAAGCTTAACAAATCAAAACCATAACAAACACACCAACCAAGTGATGTATGATGTGTACTCGTAGCCTCGGCTTGGTAGTCGCTATTTCAGCTGGGAATGTTTTGCCCTCGTGTGATTTATTACCATTGACAAAGAAGGTTTCAATACAAGATGGAGATGAAGATGCAAGACTCCATCTGATATTTGTTTATATTCTTTCATACGCTAGCCAGCCTTGAGATCAGCAGTGAGTACGGATACTACGGAACTATAGCTTTTCAGCCATTAAACTGGGAAGAAACCAACACTAAATTATTCTGGTTCATTACACTGCCGATAAACTGGATCATTTGACTTCATAGTGATATCCATGGAACTGCTATGGTGTGTGTTCATATAAATACTAATACTAATATAGCTTTTTAATCATAATTATAGTTTGTTACTCTATATAAAATACATACATTCCTCGCGATGGTTATGGTGGTTGGAATATTT
This sequence comes from Petrolisthes manimaculis, assembly GCA_034508575.1. Taxonomy (NCBI): domain Eukaryota; kingdom Metazoa; phylum Arthropoda; class Malacostraca; order Decapoda; family Porcellanidae; genus Petrolisthes; species Petrolisthes manimaculis. Next base: position 176,764 of record JAWZYT010003007.1, on the reverse strand, counting down.
TTATACAAGCACATATACAGTACACAAACTACCTCTTAACAAAAATATTTTATACTAATATCAATGAATATTTGCCTTAAAGATAGTTAAATATCTCCATATATATGAATTGAAACCTCTCTTCACCGAGTCAGCGTTCTATACGCTCGTACACCCGCAGACATAAAATGCTTTATTTTCATATTAATCACTTTGCTATTGACTCATGAGGGCATTTATATATAAAAATTGTTAATATAATACTTCAATACGTATGTAAAACCAATAAATCTTCAAGCTGGACCTTATACAACCAACACCAAAGAACAACATAAATAACATCACAAATTATTATGCGAGCTCATTGATAGGCATGCTTATGTTCTTAAATGAATCAAAATAATGTTGTTAGTATAATATCATAACAGGGGCCTGTGGTGAGCTAATTTACATTGTCCTTTTTATAAAAACAAAATTTAAAAATCTGGTGGTATGTGGCAGCTTTTTTCTTAATGCGAACGGTCCTATTACTAGAATGTCACAGAAAATAAAATATAATCAATACAGTACTTGGAAGAAGAAAAGCACAGCTGTAAGTGCAAAACATCAATTTTTATTTCAAATACATTCTGTGTTTTATTAGTATTTAAGTAACAGCTAATGTACTATAATTATCATCCATGTATGCTCCACTCTTAATCTGCTTGGAATTGGTAGAAAATATGGATTTTAAGATTTAGTGTATCTTGTGAATCGGCTGTGCTAGTGTCATTTTTGAAGAGTAATGCTTTCTATTCCAAGCAATCGGTACACACATAGCAGTTGATGCTTTGAACTGCAGATCAAGAAATGTGTTCATCATTATTAAAGACCTTAAATTCTGATATTCTGATAAAACCAAGCAGTGTTAGTTGATAATCTACATAAGAGAGTGTCTATACTGTTATATTACTGTCTACTCTTCTTCATTTGTCTTATATGAAGTCAGTTGTGCATCAAGTGTAAGGACATACATGTAGTCATGACCAAACATTTACAAAAGGATAATTATATTGATGAATTTAATGCTACTGATTATTCAGAACTGAATAAAGAGCTCTCTCCATTCAGTTGAATAGCTTAGTTTGGAGGTATGTGATGCTTCAATTTCACAGACTTCTGTTAGTCTATGCAATATTGAATTGAATGATTTGTATTACATAAACAAGCTTTAAATAATCCTTGGTTAAAATATTATTCATTACCGGTATATTGGTACCAATAACTAACATAATGTTTTTATACTTTTGTCATGTATTGCATATGCAAGGGATAATAATTTAAAATTAAAGTTGGCCCCCTATTTGGTGGCATGTAGAGTTGCGACTGCATGCTATTATTGTCTTGGGTCTCTAGTGTAATAGATATAATCTTGTAGTACTTTCCTGGCTGGTATATGACTGCACTGCAAGACTGTTTAATCAGTGTCACTAATTTGGCTCCTTAATGTACAGTGGTCACATGTTGTTTATATTAACATGTACTGTATCTGTTTTACAGTGTGTCCTTCACATACATAATTATTATTATCTAGCATGCGTCTTACTACAGTATTTTAATATTGCAGTGACTTGTTACCTTTACATTTCCTTAGCTACTGTGAGTCTTAATGATGGGATGATGCAGTATTTCCATTCCACTCAGGTTACTTTCTGTAATAGATTACAGTTTGATAAATAGTAAAATTAGTTGGGATATTGAAGGTATTTCTTAACTTAGATTACTAAATAGGCCTTAAATATTTATATTTGATATTACTGCAGAAGCTACTTGCTGATGCTGAAACTTCTCATCAGAGTTTAAATTAATTATTATTGCTATCAAGACTATTATTATCTTTCAGGTTAAATTGCATGAAAGTTTTATAGATTGATTTATTATTAAGATTATTAGTTTTGTTTGAAAATTGTTCTATCTGTCTATCAAGGATATATTCATGTTACTCAAATAACTTATACTGTGTTGAGAGATAACAAACTTTTCATTTGACCTCAGATCAACACCACTTCGACAACCCTGTGTATGCCTACCAGTCGGTCAGCAAGTCACAACCCAACCTCCTGGAGAACGGTGGCCTCAACAATGGAGTCACCATCAAGAATAACCTCTCCATCAAAGATGACAAGAATCGTGAGTGGGAAAAGTTAGGCACCTTCACCTTCCATGATGATGCCTGCAGTTTAGGTTGGTTTGCTGCTCAGTTATAGTGTTGTGTATGTGTGTGCACATAGATAAAATATCATGGATGATTAAACATGGTTGTGATAGACATGCTGGTGAAAAGTGATTTAACAATTTTGTCTCCCCATGTCTCCATTCTGGCAAGTCATCCTGAACATTACCTTATTCCATCTCTGTCTTATGAATATTTCGATCCCTGGGATTATATCCATATTACGATGTCCTCAGCCTAGTGCTGTTTATACCAAGAAATGTATGGGTACAATTATCTCATCATCATAACAAATGGCATGATGGGTTTGGTATAATTCATTCTAAATGCTGTATTTCTGGTCCTTGAAGTTCAAGTGCTGGATACTGCTAACTAAGCTAGAACAACCTCGATTGTATTACCAAGTGATGGAGAGGGTGACCTTGTGGTAGCACTGATATACTGGAAACTGCATTCATCCTTTTACCCACTACTGTCTCCTTTCTCTGCCTGCAGAATTTGGCATGAAGGCAGCTTTTCAAGCCATTGGGATCACGCTGATGCAAACTAGGATTAATAATTTAATAACAAAATTACTAATAACTTAAACAATTCTTCCACTTTGCAACTTTCCTGTGGTGTTGGTATTGCAGGTGCAGTTGGTGGGCACTATGACATCCCCACAACGTTGCAGAGGCAGGCACGAGTCAAGGCGCTTGAGGCAGATGCCACTAACCCTAATCTTAACATCTATCACTCCATTGACAGTCTGAAGGATAACAGGCTGGTGGAGCATGTGTACGATGAAATAAAACAACGCCCTCCACCACCCAAGGATCCAGGTATGTCACAAATTCCCTTGCTCTTGTGGCTATTATGAAGGTGTGATTGAATGTGGTTGTATATGACTATATCAAATCCCAAGTTGTCCCGAAGATGACTTGCTGCGGTACAGTTGCTCAGAAATTATCACATTCCCCTTTGCTTCCTCCTTTTATCAGAATGTGAGAATGTAGAAGCAGTATATTTTTTGAGTGAATGGATCTCCACTTTGAGTGCACAAGCCTATTCTTTTTTTAAGAATCCATATTGGCCACTTTTTATGACTTCTCCAGTTTGACAGGAGTTTTCCAAGGATGCTTAAGACATTTTTTTTTAAGACAACTGTACCAGCAACTATGCTTTGTCATATGAGAAAATTTCCTTTCACTAACAGTGTTCAATGGTGAATTTGGAAACAACTGTATTAGCTTAGCAAGCAAAAGAAGCGAATCTTTTAGTGATACTGATAAATTTTCTACATGTCTTATTTCATGTATGTGCTGTTCAGCAGCTGCACCATCAGTAATTCTTAAGTTGTTGATAAACAGGAATTCAATATTTATCCACTATCATAACTTCATACCGTACACATATATCCTTTTCTTCAAAAGCAGAATTAATATATTCTCTTTTCTCCTTATATACCGGACTCTCGTGATATCTCATTACCTCCTTTGCCTACACACACTCAGTTGCTCTATGATTTGTAATAGTTATATATCTAGTTTCATATAACATTTAATATAGCAGCATGCATATGTACTCACCAGAGGTTCTTTTGATATGCTTCAGCAAGTGTCTGGCATCAATTGATTACCGTGATAAACTAAGAACCAAATAGGAAGGGATATACTGTATCTAACCAATAACGATTTTGTATCTTAAAGTTAGAATGATGAGGAAGAAATTATAAAAAGAAATGCTTTCACTCAGTATTTTTTCATATCTACAAACAAAAAACATTACATGATTTATGTACATGTTTCAGTTATAATTGAATCACCCACAGATTTCAACAGAACTGCTGTTCATGGAAATCTCTACTACTTATAGGTATATCTTGATCACAAAGTCTTGATAGTTTGTTAGTGACCTGTTGCTCTGATGTAATTGCATTTCCACTTTTTTTTTTTTACCACACAAGATTTTCGTGTTTCACTTTTTTTTTACTCCTTGCGAACACATTAGAAATACTCCCTTTAAATGAGAAATTGCAAGCAAATGTAGTGTTGTCTAATCACAGTACATAAACATTTGAAACCATGCATGTTACTTATATATATATATACAGTATACAGTATATATATATGCACTAATTAGCTTCCTTATTGTGTTTTGTATGATATCATTTGCCTCTTGTAAGCTTGTAACTGTATTCATGTTTCCTTGTTACTTTCAAATATTTTCTTTTTAAAAGAAATGATTAGTATAAGTTGAAAGTTAACTTGCATTGTTGGTAAAAGAGGCATACCTGATAATGTTTGCATTGTTGGTAATGGAGGCATACCTGATAGTGTGAATAACAATATTTATTAATTTTGAAGTATTTAGTAGCACAAACAAATACAAATGAAATGTCAAAAAAGGAGTGTATAATTGTTAGTAACTTTGTTTTCTCATTCACCTTACAGTGAGGATGTGAAGTGCATGAGATTTGCTTGAATAATGTTCAGCATTTTATTTATTTTTTCTTCCTTTTGTAGGTGCCTCATTTCTAATCTTGTACTTCATTAACAACAATCACCTCATTTTTTTTATATTTTAGATAGTCATAATGATCAGAATTCCTGCTGAATTTAATGTTGACAGTCCTTCACCTGGTTATATGCATGAAATGTATGTGTTTTAGGTCTAATGAGGTTACAGTTAATATCATTTTTTTCTCTACATGTGTAAATGTTTCACTTCACTCTTTCCTCCCTCAAACCGGTTTTATGATTCTTACCTGTACTACATCAGGGCCACATGAAATGAGAATGAAATTGGGTGGTAGGGGAGAGAGGGAGGGGCAGGCTGAGAATGAGGTGAGAGGTGTATAGAAGAGAGGGGTGTGAGTCTGGGAGGAATCAGCAGTGGTAAAGTGCCGGATGGTTTGGAAGATGTTTATTACCAACCACCTCATTTGGGGTTATGGTGTTGGGTAAGAGATACCAATAGATAAATACATTGTTGTTTTATGTTACAATATTGCAATTGTTAAGCTCAGTTGAAACTATGCCCTGTAGTAGTTGGGTTGGGCAACTTGTAATGTACCTGAGGACTGGAGGAAGGCAATTATTGTACCTGTACCTATTTATAAAAATTAGGGAGTGTAGTGACTGTAAAAAACTACATATGTATAAATCTGTTAAGCCCAGTAAGCAAGGTGTATGGTAGATTGGTTATTGATAGTTTGAGAGAAAGATCAGGAGTTGGTGAGCTATGGGCAGGGAAGCTTATGTGGTTACAGAGAATGTATTGATCAGGTGTTTACTGTTAGGCAGTTGATGGAGAAAGCCTGTGAGATAGATGGGAAACAGTTTATGGCCTTTTTTCATTTAGAGAAAACTTATGATAGAGTGGATAAGTGCTATAAATGTATGGTATAGAAGGAATTCTGCTGGATGCAGCTTCTACATTAACAATGTAAGAATGGATGGAGAATTTATTGATTAGCTCCCAATCTCTGTTGGAATAATGAAAGAGGTTTAGGTAAGATGCTTGGAAATATTGCAGAGTTTAGCTATTAAAAAGAATGTGAATATATTTCAGTTTATCTGATAAAATGTCCGTTACATGTTTATACTCTACTAAGTTGATTGATGATTTTGATATGAAAGTACAGTTGTGTGACTTTCATGTTGGATAAACATTTATGAATCAAATTACACTTCAAATAATACACCTCACTTCCTAATCTAACATATTCTTTATTGTCAGTGATGTAGCAGTAGTTGCAAAGCAAATTAAACAAAGGACTGAACAGTGCATGTGCCTATGATAAAATTGGCTTTTCTGTATACAGTTGCATGCCTTCACCAGTGCTGTCATATTCATGTGCATATAATTCCTTATTTTGATGATCATTCACATAATTGACATTACAAGCATTGGGTTTCAGGTTTGCAGCTCAGAGAATGAGGTTATACAGAAAGTACTGTTGCACATTTAGTAGTTAGCTCTGGTATATATACATAAAATAAGAATAGTACACATGGTATGGTTATGCTCTCATGCTTTTACTTACTTTCCAATGGGAGGGAAGTTATTACAGTAATAGTGTAAAAATTGATTAAGGAATGAAATGGCTAGAGTATAGGTAAGTGAAATGGGAAATTTGAAGATATTGTAAAACAGGAGTGCATCATGTCACCCTGGGTAGTTAATATTTACATGGATGGCATAATTATAGAATGTAGAGTGGGATCATTGGGTATAGGATCTAGGCTGGAATTAGAGGAAAGTGGAAAATGTTAACATGCCTATATTTAGACAGTGCAAGACAGGCAATGCAGAAAAACTTCCAAACATGTTAAAATTCTGGACTGGATGTGTGAAGAGAGAAAATTAAAAGTTAATGTAAAAAAATGAAGCAGATGATGTTCATAAGAAGAATCCATGAAACCTCAAAATATATTATATATAATGCTGCGTTTAAATCTATATTTGATAGAAAATGCCCTCAAGACAATTTTAATCAAAACAAAAAACCTGTTGTTTGGTAAATACCACCGTTAATATAATCATTCATTCATTACCTTGTTCTCCATCTTTTACTTCTTAATTTTACTCACTGAAATGCGAGTTGCTTAACCTGCTATGGCAAACTAACTTGTCTCATTATAGATACTTATGTATACTATACTGTACTTCTAAAAAATGCCTTCATTTTGTTGTGTTCTGTTCTTTGCCATGTGCAAGGTTGTACATTTGTTCAAAATAGTATCCTTACCTAAGGGTTTGATGGATATCGAAATGAATAGTAATGTTCAAGTGGTTATTCTAAATCTTTATATTTATAAGCATGGAATCATAAGGATACTTTTTTGAGAGATAGTACCTTGATAACCTGTGTCAGTCTTTGTTACCTTATGTCTTGACAAATCTGTGATTTGCACCTTTTTTATCTGTAGGGAGAAGTTAGGTGTTGACATATCGGAGATTCTTCTTTCATCTAAAATATACCAAGAAACAAATTTCAGTACCTCAATGTAGGTGGTTTGTTTTTTGACACATTTTGGAGAAATCAGTATCCTCCAGTTTAGCAACATCATCTTATCCCCTTAAATACTACAAAGGTTTGTCAGGAGAAGAGCCATCTTCCATAGATATCCAGGAGCCACAGGCGGTATTTTTGTCCATGAACACAAATACCAAAATACCAGGCAGATCTGGTTATAGTTTTTATCTTTCAGTCTTGCTCAATACATGGTGGTGTTTGGATGTTTTTGGAAGTCTGCTTTTCATTTGTCATGTGTAAATGCTTTACCAATAAGATACATAGGTGATACTAAGAGTTAACTTATTCTTCCACACATATAATTTCTACAACACTTACACATTTTGTGATATCCAGTTACTGTACTGTGTTTACTCAGCTTGCTTAAGGAAGAGTGCTCTGACTCTTGTGATGAGGTAATGCAACTAGATGTTCTGTATACAATTTGCAGGATTTTGTTAATATTTGCAACTCTAGAAACAGCCTTAATACTCATATCACTGACTGTTACAAAAGTAAGACTAACCGGCATCAGCTTCATGTTGCTTTTTGGGGAACAGGCTGTTGATATCAGTTATTACTAATTTTTGGGAGAAACTTTCAGTACTTAAAAGAATTCAGACTAAATAGTCAGAAGATTTTAAATTATGAATTTTGCATGATTGGTACAGTATTCCTTTGGCTTTTCTGTATTGATGTAATATTGCTTCCAAAACTATATGCTTCTTTAAGATTAATTTTTGATGCTTGGATGTTTTATATGATAATCATGCAAAGTTAATTAATTTTAATGATAGATTGTAATTTGCCTCTGTTTTCCAAAAAAACAGTTGGAGCACTTTTTCTTAATTCAGACTTATTGTAGTAACCAATTTTATATTCCATAATGATCACAGATTTACAATATCAGGTTGAATCATCATTTTCTGGTACTGACCATATAATAATTAACACATTAATGCTTTATACTTAAATTACCTCTAAGTAACATAGCTTAAGTAAGTTGCTGTCATTTCCAAAGTATAATCTTTAATGTAGCATACATAATATTCAGGCTAATAACACACAACTCAAGATGATCCTCTTCTAAAGCCTGCAGTGTACCTCATACAGTGTGGTCCTGCAGTTTGTACAGTATAGTCTCATTCACTTTGCCTCAACTCTTCCCCTTCTCTCTCTCTCTCTCCCTTGCTTGCACTACCCTCTCGAACACCCACCACCACCACAAGCAGTGTTTACGATATTCAGGAGAAGCGGGTCGTGTAAGTTTGGTGCATACTAGCCAGGGATTGCGCTTTAATCGAAACTAGCGCCCACTCCAGTCACATCCAAGGGTAACTTGTTGTCTCTTCCCATCTATCATACATGTTATTGTTGAATGTTGTATGGGAATTGTTAAACAACCTTTTTTTCTCTCTTTAAAATGGAAGTGTCATATACAGGTTAACCCATGGGGAAAGGACAGTGTCATGCGGTACCATATTGTACATTCTTTGAGGGGACCAGAAATTACAAATCTGTTCAACTTACAATGTTTGGTGAGCTGAGAGACACAACCCAATCTGCAGTTCCTGTACTTTGTGTAACTGTAGTTTAAGACCTATTGTGAAAGAAAATTTGACTATTTTATGAAGCAAGATTACCTGCAAGGATTCAATTCCCCATGAGTCGCATTGTAATTCTAAGTCACTCTTCTTTGGAATTGATTAGAGCTGTAAAAGGCACAATGTGAAAGGGACCGGAAGTTTTGAGTTACGTACTATATAATATTGCTTCTTTTATGTGGATGATTTTTTGCCTCTGTATGTTCATCCATTGTATTATTCATGTGTAGGACAGTAATTGTATTTATTGCTCCTTTCCCCTGGGACACCTTTTTATACTCATATATGAATTTATACTTTTAGCTATGGATGACCATTTTACATAGTGACTGCCTTAGAATGTTAAATTGGCTGCTCTTAAAATGTGTTGATCATATTTATGCATTGTATATTTATTTGAATATAATTTTTGGATTGCTCCGAGGTCACGAATTTGTCTTTCTGTGCTCATAGGTTTTCTTTACTGGTATACAAATTGCATTTTTATTTTTAACAAGTTGTCATGACTGTCCTTGTACAGCCATGATATTTATCAACCACAATAATGTGTACAGTACAGTAGGCTCTTCTATTGCACGACTGTTTGGGCGGCAGAAGCGCTCGCATAAAGGGAAATTGCTTAGTATGAATACATCTTTATATGGAGAAAATTTCTTATGGGGGGCCACTACATCAATTTACAAAGATCTTGTACGCCAATATGTAGGGTACAGTATAGTATTTGGTAATTGTGATTTGATTATGAGTCACAGTAGTAGTGAATGTAAGTTCTTACCAAAGAAATAATAATATTGTACAGAAGCACACTAGAAGTGAGAGATGGGGTTCCTGCGGAATTGGGCCACTCTTGGCCACAAAAACGTGCCCGGTGGAAGCATCGCGCATAACAAAATAAAAGGTGCTGATTTGGGGTTTGTCGTGCAATAGGTGAACCTGCTGTACTTGTAGCATGCATATTCTGGTGTGGCTTTAGTTTTTATTATTTATATTATATTTTCTTCTTTTTTTACTGTCATGCTCAAGTACTGTACTTCTTTTAGGGTTTCTATTTCTAAAACCTATTTCATGGTAGACTTAAGGGACCCTGTGATCATGTATGAGACCTGGTGGCTTCTGATTCCTCCTGGCTATGCCACAAAACAAACTCCTTTAATGTAGGTGGTATTTAGGGGCAGTTTTTGAAGGACTCGCTAACCTCCAATTTTCTGACCACATCACTGTGGTCCTTAAGTTAGCAAAATCATCACATAAAGTCACCCTCACACCAAGTCACTACACAGGTTTCTTTTAGTTTTTAAATAAATACTTTACAAAGCAGTCATGAATAACTGTACAATTAGCCTTCCATTTTATGAATATGGTATTTTAATATGAAATTTTGTTGTATGCAATATTTTTGGTGTCATTTTCTTAATCTTCTTAACAGTGCTCTTTGTCAAAGATCTTCCAACCCAGAAAAAATGGAGAATGAGAGTCGTTTACCCTCATTTTCATATAGTCAATCAAGCTAGGGTGATTCTGGCTTCAGTATGTCATTGTTATACTGTATTATTTTACTTATAACGAACTAGAGAGATTAATTAATTTATTATATTTTTGGCAAATCTATGCTCCTGTCTTTTTATTTTAAATCTTCAGTTCGCTGACAGCATTTTGACCCTTTTCAACATATGGTATAAACAAAGTACTGTACATTAGTGCCCCAAATTAAAGAACTTTAGTTGTTGAAGTTCCTCAAGCTGTCTTGCCGAGCAGCCCCAAGCTGCAAAGTTTAGTAATACAAGTTATTGTATCAATCAGAAGTGTTGGTTACAGCACATGTAGTGAAGCCTAGATTTAAACTTGATTTATGTAGGTTATAGAAGTAGCATATATGATTGCATGACTACTGCTGTTGATTGATATGTCCTCTTGGTAAAATGTGTCTTGCTACTCCTATGCATAACAAACTGGTATCTGATCCTTAATGCTTGATAAAGGCCAAAGAGGTACTCTTGGCACTAGTTTCCCAACATGTAAATGTCTATTTTATCCATTGAACCATAATTTTTTACCACTCGATTCTTCAACTCGATTATTTCATGTACAGTCCAGGTAACCCCAGCTTAGAAACTGGTTTGGTTCCAGGACTCTCAAAGTGTCCCCGTCAACTTGTATTGTCTCTTTTTTAATCTGAATCCATTCATATGTAATATATATATAAATATGACTGTAGCCCTTAATCTACAACTGCATGCATGATGTTTGATACAATTGGCCATAATCGGAGGAAGTAATGTTGCATGTATGCATTATTTGTACAGTAATGGTGAGGCAGTGTTTGTATTGACAATTGGTATGCACTTCCACCAGTAGTGGTGTTGTCCCAAACAGCAGCCTGTCACATTGCGCAAATGACTTGATGGTTCGAAATTGCCTTTTCTTCAGCTCTGTGTTAACTTCTTAAAAATGCAGAATATTGGAAACATGTGTTTCCTTCTTTTTTAACTATTGTTATTATTCATTGAAGTGGATTTTGGTGTTCCTCAGCAATGGAATGGTAATACAGTGCAACTATCAATAAGGTGGTATTATGTTGCATGAATATTCTTTAAGCGGGGGTTGCCTTACTGTATTTTGATATTGTAATGAACTAATGGCTCGAAGATTGTATTGTTGTTAGATGCTATTGGATGGTGATTGCTATGAATATAGAAAATATATATATTGTAGATAATTAGAACTTGTTAATTATATTGACTTTATGCTTATTACCAACCTTATTACTAACCTTACCAGAGTGTGAGTATGACCACCTGACATACTCGCGTCCAGTGGGTGAAGTGAAGCCTCACTACTACACCATGGCCTCCCAGCTTCGACGTTCAGCAGACCAGCTACTAGATGGTGAGGGAACTTCCAATGGAGGTCCTAGAATTGTCCCTGTCACCACCACCAGGTCACGTCACACGCCTCAGGCTGCTTCTTCTTCTGCCTCTTCCTCCTCCAATGAAATGAACATTTCCAGTCCTGAGGTGGAGAATGGACCAGTGGACCGGGGGGAGGAAAGGTGGGGAAGAGGTGAGGAGGTAAACAAGGAGTGTAACATTGGTGGTAGTGGTGATAGTGATGGCGGGAGAGAGGAAAAGTACACCAGGCTCCGCGTCAACAACAACAACCTGGACGACACTACTGGTAAGCTCGGATACACCAAATTTGATGACGAATTCAATGTTACTGCCACCAGTAGCCTTGATGATTCTGACATACCAGATGTCCATACACTCAGTCGGCCTAATGACTACTGACTATACTGAAACTTGTATTGAGGCCTTTGCTTTGATATCTGAAGGAAGAAAAATATAAAGAAGTTGTCTGGGCATCTATGATGGTTGCCAGTTTAGTGTGTAATTAATTAGAGGATCTGGTTAGGACTACACAGCCTGGAAATAAGGGTGGCAAATTGTCCAGCATGTAAATCTGTGCAGTATATGAAATTGGATGACAGTGGTGTGGTGTAGTTGTAATGGAACTTGGTGCTTCACTTAACCCACACTCCCTTCACCTCACTTTTATATGAGGAAAGACAAGTTTTGTAACATTGCCACTGTACAGATTCATGAAGACGTTAGTGTGAGTATAAAAGTGATAATTTAATTACCATAGTCTAAACTGTAGTGGTCCATCCATAGTGATAATTGGTTGTGGTGTATGGCAAGTTTTGTATGATAAAAATTATCCTCTTCATGGCCTTCATAAACGTACTGGGTGTGTTACATATCCAGTGACGCAGGACTTTGTTGTTTTGGCAGCTGTATGCTGCTTTGTTGACAGAGGTTTATAATGATCTAAGATGTGGAGAATGAACATGTAAAACCAAATTGATGTTTGCATTTTATTTTTTTTAAGACATTTATGCTGTGTGGTAGATGTGTTTTATACTTAATGAATTTTATGCAGGATCACAATTTAGATTTGTGATATATACATAGAGATATATGGCCAACAGCTCAAAAACTGAGACTTTCACTGTAATGTCTGATGATAATAGCTCCAGTAAATTTCCAGTGGTGCAAGTTCAAGGCCTTGCCTAGTAGGGAGGTTCCCGGGTGAAATAGAAATACATATACACATTAAAACATGGCCAACAAGGTCACTAGGAGCTAATATAACACATGGAAAGGGGGACACAACAGAAGGAAATAATACATATTACAATACACTGTACACATATAGAAATACACATATGGGACATTATAGCATAAACACAAGCAAATCAACACTACAAAAATCTAAAGAGGACAGAGATTCTTTACATATAAAAAGAAGACACTGAGTGGGTCCCACTCTGCAACATCATAACCTAGAAGAGAAATAATTTTGAAATTGATTTAGGTTTCTTAAGAATGTATTCAATATCGAGCAAAATCCAAAATCCAAATACCGTATAAGGTTAGTTAGATGCATTTACTTGGACTAGAAGACTCTGAAGGGATTAGCTTTGATTTGTTGGCAATATCTCTAGGTATTTCTGTTGATGTTGCAAATCAGTCTTGTTGCCATTTATGTTTGATGTTACTTTAAGTCAGTTTCAGTCATTGTATTATTCAGTACTGCACCTATGATTTTTAACTTGACTTTATTACAGCTCATATTTTAACTATAAGAAGAGTATTTATAATACCAGGTATTGCTTTTATTTGAATTAAAATTTTCATAGGGTAAATCTTGGTAGACCTCATGAACATGAGTAAAATTTTATCAGTAGAATAATTATGCACTGTATTTTTTTATATATACCAGAATATCAATAATGTTAATACTTGAAATTTTATATAAAAAATAAACTTCATTCCATATTATTATATTAAGGGGATAATACACTTAGGGTACATTAAAATGCTGTGATTCCTCCAAAGTATACTAGGAAACAGGACCATATTATACAAAAGTAGTGGTGGCCTATTACTGCGAATAATTTGGAGGAATCGGTTGCTCCAGAGTTACCGACACTGTATTAACCCCTTAAAGTAGCAGTAAGGTGTTCAGATGGGATCAAGGGCTGTATGCAAAAAGTTGTTGGGTTGGGAATGATGACTGCTGGAATGATGGTAACACATTTTAATGTAGCCCATGTTGTTAGATATGGCTCTAGGCATTATAGCTAGTACTGTATATTAAAGACAAGAAGAGGTATATCATCAACTATTTGTAGTAGGACAGTTGAACATCAGATGATAAATTATTTTATCAGTCGGTAAATTGTACCTGCCACTGAATCTTGTAATGTTGAGTCCCATTTTCAGAATCAGATATGAATTATCAGCCATTTTGTTGGTGAGTCAGTGGTAACTTGATTTACAGTGTTGTAACAAAAAGCGTGTATACTTTCTACTTTTTCTAACACAAAGAATAAAAATAGTGCAGGTAATATTAAAAAAAAAATAGATGATGGGAAACTGCAAGTTTATTCATATTCATTCCCATATTATTCAGGAACTAAGCACTGTACAGTACTGTATAAGTGAGACTTGCATTAATTTCAAACTGGAGGGAGTGCTTTTATTCTTTAATCAGTATACAGTATATTTCTAACAAAGCAATAATTCAGAGGGATAAGATTAAAGAAAACTAGTTGTGTACAGCTGTTTTTATGTATAAGGGATAGTTTTTTCACCTTCCTTGTGTCTATGCAGTTGAAGATGCTGTGAGCGGAAGGATAGTACCTCATCTTGTTTTAATACTACAGTAATGCCAATGAGTTTTGCCTTTGATTGAAGCATTTTTATGATGACTTATGACTAGAATTTGAAGTTTGAAAAGACTTGTGAACAGGATATATGGACTCATTCTTTCACACCTTAATGTTGTGAATACCTGTTTATCCTCTGATAAAATGAGTACAGTACTGTACTGTATTGTTGTGACTAATGACCATTCACTTAAAAAAGGATTGTAGAAAATTGAAGAGAAGTTTGCTACACGATGAACTGGTACAGCCACCCACGCTTCCAACTGGAATAGTAAAAATTAGTGTGAAGCACGTGGCATTACCTCGTGATCCCCTCGGCTCCATTTATATGTGAGCATTTGACTCCTGTAAAATGTTGCTCCTTGAATTTGCACCTCAGACTATGGGAGGCAATACTTAGCTGATGGGCCCAGATGAAAATGTGAACAAATGTACCAAGTATAAAGTACTGTATAGATAGGTGGCTAACCCAGATTTGTGATATGTTCCTGTATCTCATGGTCACACATAATATAGTTTTTATGTATGCTTTCTGCTGTATAGTTTACTTGGTTATCATGATATATTTCCTTGTATATAACTACATCCTTATCATTCATCTAGCAATCATACAGTAGTTGTATTTGTCAACTTGCTGTTTTCATTATTTAGTTCATTTAGATTTGCATATTGTCAGTATTGTCAATATTGACCTCCACCAAGGAGGTTAAGTTCTTGGTTAGGTTTGTTTGTCTGTTTTTTGTTTAGGAGGATTATGCAAACCATTATGTGAATTTTTACTAAAAAAAAAATTACCACAGGTGATTAGATTTTGGGAGAACTACTGATTTTGATCCAGGAATGTTTAAATTGCATATGTATTGTGAACAGTGAGGGTGAAAAACAGGTGTCTCTGATTGTATGTAGACTTTCACAGCCTTGGTGGAGGTTTGCAGTGCCTGAACACTCTTGTATGTATCTAGTATGGACAGCATATTTACTCCAGAAAATGTAATGCATTGTGAAGTATAAAATTATATTAATCAAGCTCAAAACCTTGGGAAAGTGCACAAAATATGGAAAAATTATGGTAAATTTTAAGAATACTGGAGTTCATCCTTACTTTTTTATACAGCATAAGAGATGTCTGTATAATAATTTATATGTATGGTGACCTTCGATTACATGGGGTTTGTGTTCTCTAAATAGTAACATAGTGATATTGGCATAATGTAGACATAAATACCCTGAAGAGGGTTAGGTTACAAGATCACAAAGCATACCAATGAACTGTGGCATTATCTCTATCTTGATCTGTATGTTCCTCTTAATTTTTTTTCCATTCTAATACAGTATTGTGTTTAGAATGAATTTCCACATATTACATATATATAAAAGGTAAGTTGACCAATGTATGTATTATGATATACAATAGTGCCAATTGTGGCCTGGTACTATTTTTTTTTCTTTTTTGCATTATTGAATTGAGTTGAATTGATACTGATACCTGTCAAAGTTTTCCCTAACCAGCTGTAACATATTTTATGTCAAAGACGAGGACTGCCACAAGCCAGAATAAATTACTCTAATCTTCTAAAACATACTTGGGGTATTACAATATGAATTTAAGTCACTAGTAAGCCCCTGTCTCCTTAGAATTTCAGGCAGCTTCATAACTCAAGGTCCAATATTCTCCATTGACATTCACCGGTTATGTATTTACAACTTTTCTTTTCCTGTTTATTTTTTAAAATGCCTATTTTGGGTATAATAACTTACTTACATTTACCCTTTATACTTTCAAGTAGGATCAAAATGCCTTGATAACTGGTCAAATTCTGTCTTGCACAGTATTAACTCTTCATAATTTTTAAATTCTTTCTTTTTGTCTTTCCTGTTACTGCCTTAATACCAAAAGGCCTTTATGGCATGGTACAATCTGCGGTAAAAGTTGTGTCGCTTCATTCAGCACGTCTTTAAAGATAACGTAAAGGTTAATCATCGAATAAATATACAGGAGCACAATATCCATGGGGTAAATTAATATACTTTTCTGGTTTTTCAGTTTACGAGCAAGTGAAGCTTATACTGTATTTCCATACTTACTTCATGACTTGGCAGATGTAGTGACAGGATATTATTTACCGCCGACTAGATGTACTTTTTTGTATTACTGTATTTTATCGTGTAAACACTCATTTCTCCATATCTCCCATGCATGGCATGTTTTAACTTTAATGATACAGCCATTGACATTTGTGTTGTGCACAGAGAATATGTAAAAAACAAAGAAAGGGGAGTTATAAATACAAACTGGAAAGAGAGTGTGCCATGTGTCAGTGGTTCTGCCAGCAGCCCACTAACTCAGTTGTTGGTACACTTAGGCACATGCTATACAAATGCCTTTGAGTCTCCTGTATGGTCTTCCATTATAAGACATAGGTCATGTTGCTTTGCAAATATTTTGCAATTATTTACCTAATGATATTTCTAAAACAAATAAAGACATAAAATGTGAGGTCACTGTCCTGGTACATCTTTTCATTGTAATGTTTTAGCATTCTGGCATTACAATGTATCAAAGTGATAATGATAATGGATTATAATTGTGAATGGAAGAGGGAAATTCAGCAATCTAAATAAGAGTAATATTGCCTCTTGGTGACGTGACTTGTTGAAATTCAGTTTATCAATATGTATATCATAATTTCATTTCTGTAACATTTTACCATGTAATCTCAATATGAGAGAAATTTGATTGAAGACAAATTTGTCTGACCTTGAAAAGAGAAAACTGAAGAGTAGTGCCATCTACTGTAATTTCATTTTTTTTTTTTCTCCAGTATAAAACCACTACTGTATTATTTAATATTTATATTATTTAATACTGGCAAACATGTACCAATCCCTTCTAAGTAATATTGTTATTACCTTAGAAACAAGTTTTGCAGATACACCAGTCATATAAGTTGTAAATATGTGCCTGGTTGTGTAAACTTTTTATGTAAATGATCTTTGCTTTACATTTACTGAAAAAGACATGAAAGAATGAGGGGACTAGTACAGTTACATAATGTGTGCATGTGTAATGGACCTGTGAATCGAGCAGAAATATTGGCATTATTTATCCCATGTGTGTGTTATATGATATTTATTCTGGATCTAAGAGACTGAGGTTGGTGTTGCACAGAACCATTATTGTAGACTTTCATCAATACTGCCATTTATGTGTGTACAGCAATTCATCATGGTTATCATTATCACTTCTTCCCTGGGTTCATGGAGTCCAGGGTTTTGGTGCCCCTTCGGACCTGAATCTCTCTCCCATTCATTTCTTAAATGATCCTTCCGTATGCTTACTGTTCTTCCTCTGTCTCACTTCCGTTCATTTCTTAAACAGTCCATCCTTTCCATCCATATGCTTCCTGTTCCTCTGTCTACTTGTCCCACATGCTACAGTCTTCCAACTATTACACCATCTATCTCAGCCGTCTCCCCAACATCACCTCTCTTTCTCCTTACACATGCACAGCAATAGAAGTCAACCACATTGAAAGACTTTAATTTGAAACACCTTTTGTGTTACCATCTGCACTACACACACAGTACACTTACTGGAGTAAACATTTGTTAACTCCTACTCTGCCATATGCTCCTTGGGGGGAGGGGGGGTGGGGGTTTCATCCTACCTGAACATTTTCTTTAGTTTTCCTACCTGTTATTTTCTGGGTTTTATTCATATTTATTTTTAATCATCCCTCTTTATTGCATGCTTCCAGTTTCTTGGAAATATGTTCAGTTTTAACCTAATTTTTTTATCTTGGGAATAAAGTACATCAATAGTTATGAAATTCAAATTTTTCAAGCAAGTTTTTGACCCAGAAAGTACAGTACAGTATTGAAGATTTTAAAGCTCCCGATTTAGTCATACTGTGACATGTGTGGGGCCTGTATTTTTTACTTGTATAAAAATAGAAGTGTAAATTTCCTAATCAAACTAAGGTACAGTATTTAAAGTGAGATTGTAGCCCCCACAGTAAATCGAACAGTACTATATCATCAAAATGGATGGATAAATATTTACTTAATAAGGTTATGGCCCTACAGAAAGTGGTGTGAATGTCAGTCATATTGAGAACAATGCAATACAATAATGCAAAAACTAGTACCAGGTCATATAGATAAAAAATGGAAAAATATTTTATGTATGATTGATCGAAACACCTATTGAATGGGTATGTTGTCCATCTACTGTCGACTCCCTGGATCCTTTAGGGTGGAGGATTTTCTTTGTGGTGATATACAACCACTGCAGTAAATGTTATGTGGGTTTTGCTGTGGTCAGTCTCCTAATGGTGTGCTCATGGGAGAGAGTGAAGCATGAACACAGGAGTTTTCAAACTAGGATTGCAAAATTAAAGTTTCTCTAAGATGATACAGCCACATACAGTAGGTTAGGATTTAATTCAGTGATGAGGCAAAAAAAAATGTACTGTAGCAGCCAACATATCAGGGAGTTCAGTATTGTGACTGTATAGGAACTAATTAGAAGGGTTCAGATGGAGTTCATGAGAATTCATGAAAATATAGTAGTGACTATCACCAATGTAAAGGGTATTAAATGTTGCCAGAAGGTTAAGGGCTCTTCATTTCTATTAAGTATGCTATAAAACCCTCCATTTACTGTGTATTGAGATTGTGTATAGTTCAGAGGATCTAGTTATTTCAACTTGGCAACAGGACCTTACTCCTCTGAAATCCACTTACTTTATCAGATTAGCTGTTTGTAAGCAAAAATCAATTGCAGACATCAAAAATGCTTTTGAAATATTGTTTATGTAATTAGTTTACTGGAAAGGTCAAGGTTTTTAATATTACACTTTGTCAATTCAAGAAAATTTGATATAATCAGTTGAAAAAATACAAGACTACTGATTCATCAAGGCTGCCACAATACTGCTCCTATACCAAGTTAGTTTCATTCATGGCATAAATTGGAAGAATCAGTAGCCTTCTGTCTATCAATAATACCATTGGTCCAATAACTAATGAATTGTAAGAGATAAGATGATGATGATGGGATGTAATTATAGTTGTGCTGTTAACATATTTTTCACTCAGGGTTTCTTTAGAGTACAGGTCCTGAAAGTATGTAACTTGCTTCTGGGAGAAACATTTATTTTGTGTGTCAATCAAAGCTCAGGATTTGAATTGCTGCATCTGTTATTATTAGAGATGATCTGCAAAATTATAGTACAGTATTTGTTTTTAAATTACAGTAGTATCAATATGTTTCTGCAGCAAGGTGTAGCAGAATTGTACGGTTCCATGAATCTCATAGTTCACTGTAAAGTACAGTAGTAAAGAGGAGACTTAAGGTAATGACTGTACAATGTACATGATTTTTACATACATTAGTATAGTACTGGGTATTCAGTTTTTTTTTGTATGCAGACTTTTCTTTCCTCTTACAATTAAAATTTATAGATTAAATGTTAATCATTTATAGAATTTTATACGTCATTAAAAAAGTATATTTATATTCTCATTGTTGCATCCAAACACTATTAAGAGAAATAAAAATCAGTATCAGAATAATTAAGTACTGTACTATATACTGTAAGTTTCATGTGATTTTAAGAAATTCACCATATTTCTTGAATGTAACTCCATTATTCATAAATTAATTCACAGACTGTAATTGGAATAGGTAACTGAAGGAAGTACAGTAGTTGTTACAATTTATTGTTGATACTAAATCATAATTAAAGGAGAGAGTACAGAGTAGCACCTCTCTAGTGTTTAGATGTTAATTAAGGACATGTACTGGCAGAAATTACTGTCTTGAACTGAATTATGTATGAAATATGAACTACTGTAAATTTGTTTCAAAACTGATCTTACAGAAATCAAGTAATTTTAACCTGAATTGCACTGTTGCCATACACTTGTAATACAAACATTTACAATTTCATTGCTTGGCACAGGCTGCAGTACTATATTATGGTCGTAACAGCCATAGTTCTGGAATATGAACTAGATTATTTGATAGAAAATAGTAAATTGAATATTGCAAATGCAGGATCTCTATCATTGTAATTGAACTGTAACTGAAATTTGAAGTTATGCTCATGAAAACTGTCTAGGAAAACTTAGTGAGTGTTATAATTCCTTATTACATTATACTGTAGTATGTTGTCCATACTTTTGAGAGCAAACTTTTATGGTATTGGTATAAGATGAAACTCTACAAACATATTTAATGGTTGATCATATTTCTCTATCTTGTTCTTGTATTGATCTCTCCAACCTTTCATTTTCAATCATGTGAGTGTGCAGACAGATACAGTAGGTCCTCTAATATAGCAAAATTTGCTCACTTGACTACAGTTGCTTAGTTTGAACCAAGTCATATGAGAAATGATGGAATTTGGTGTATGGACGATCCCAACTTTAGGGATTATTTTTATTATATTGAAAACTGTAGCATGCTTGATATCCCTCATTCTGCAGGGCTTGCTTGGCCGAGTGCAATCTTCTTTCTTCTTATTAGGGCTGCAACCTGAAATTCCCAGACCATCTCTAGGGATCCACGTCATGAACTACATGTAGTTTTGGTTCGTGCAATAAGTCTGTTTCCTTGTGCTTCCTTGTATGGCCTGGAACTAGTTTTTATATTATTAAAATTAGGTAATGCCAAGTGACTGAAAAGACAGTAATAAAAATTAATTAAAGTTAGGCAGTCAAGAACAAACTGCATTACAAGTTTAGTCAATGTTAAACAAGGCTCACATGCTTATTTGGGATATCTCTGATTTGAATGTCTGGGCACTGTAATTAAATTAATTTTCACTAACATTGATTCGTTTTATCCTGTGGTGGTGGGTGAGCATTGCCAACTGGGATGTGAGCAATACTTTATGGGTTTTGGCTATCTTTTGAAACAGAACCAATCATTCTTTACATTCTTGAACTGACCCACTTTCCTTAGTGTTTGCTGTCCGTCCTATGTCCCTTCCCTTGTGACTACAAGGTTGTTCTGTCCTATCAGTTTTCTTTTTGTCATCATTGCTTGGTTTGAGCACCCTTAATTATTGAGAGTCCTACTGTATGTGGAGGGAATGAACTTATTTCAGATTCTTCTGTTACTTCCCTGTATAGAAAAGTGACATTTTAAGCTGAAAAAGAATAAATGCATGTGTTGTGTGATAATACAGATTTATAAGTGGGTGTATTTAATGTATATGTACATAGAACTTTTAAAATTAGATAATCATTTTTTTACAGGCATCACCTGTAGTGGCTAGAGTTCTATACAGTACTGACATGAATAATGATAAAAAATACATGTCACATTATTTATCACTATGGCATTTTCTCATTTATTGTTTAATTGTTTATAATACTGTATTTAACAAAGGCTATGTTAACTAAAATATTTTCCAAGATGTATCACCAATCATAAACAGTATGAAAGCATTACATTCAATTTTTTATTGTAATTTTGTGTGAAAGTTCCATCCCATTGTGCATTCCACTCCTGATTCCTTTTATAACTTCCTTTTAAATGTCAGGTGGAATATTGTTTTAGGACCGAGGGGAAACAATTTGTATCTTTAATAAAGAGCAAAAAAAAAATATGTAATGAGGAGGTTAATTTCTTGCTGAAGCCTTTATCTCTTCTATATGAGGAGAGACTGAGGGGAACATATACCAGTCACAAACCACAGGTACAAGTCCCCCTCACAAGGTATACTAAAAATATTTCTAGTTTATATCTTAAGGTGATACCCGATACTTTACAATGTCATGTAAGTTAAATTACAAGTTTAAAACTCCTATTCAGCATAAAAAAGATTGGACAAATTCCTTTGAAAAGTGTGTAGGCCATTTTTAAATTCTTTACCTTTCTCAATAACAGAGAAAATATTCAACTACAAAGTTCTGCCTGGTAAAGTAGTCTTGTTAATTAAAGAACTGCAGGCTGGCCATACAATTAAAATGTATATGGGTGATCACAATTTTGACTTGTTCAGAAAGCCACATTTCAAGATAATCATAGAAAACTATAGAATCCACACATGCAATAGTTCCAACTAACTACGTTTGTGGGCCAATTTCCCGGTAAGAAAACCAATTCTTCAGTTTACACTACAGATTATGGTTAGAAATAAAGTGCCTTCATAGGATGACCAATGAAGGTCTGTAAGTTATATGACTGATACTCCCACTTAATTTTTTCTTTAAACTATTGTTGTGATCTATAACCATTATTATAAGAGGCAAGAAAACATTAAAGCACAATTTGAAGGTTTTCAACACTCAATTGCCACATTTTCAACTTAATGTAATTGGAAGCTGTTACAAAATCTCTTAGTTTACCTTTCCCCGCTTATAAATTATCAAGTTTCATTTTAAGATGTTGCCACCCGTGCAATCTTTCAGCCAATGACAGGCACCATGTATGAAATGGAAAAGTGGCCCACAAACATCCATTTGGAATTGATTAAAAACATGTCTGCACTCTGCATCATTAACTATTGAACTAGTGTTCCCAAGGAACACTGAAAATTTAATATGGTAATGAAAATAATTAAACTCAACTTACCTCAACATTTTGAGAAGAGACATGCTCATTTTACCCAGTTAACAGGAAAATTGACTTCTTCATGATGCCTCTTAATATAAAAACCATACGGCCACACACATTATGTACCAATGGAGGAGTTGGGTGGGCTGTTGTCCAGAAACCAACTGCTCTCAGGTGGGCTAGAGATTGTGGTGCACGACTGTAAACAGGCTGAACCATACAGCTGTTGGGATGTACAGTACACAGATTAAAATGGTATACACAATGAATTAAGTTATTTATGACAACTTATTCAAAGTCCTTCAAAATATTAACCACTGAAGGACAATAGCCAATTTCAGAAGATTAAACTTAAGTTTATAAACAATTCCTATACCAACCATGGTCTTGGTCATTTCCCAAATGTAAACTATGAAAAAAAAAAAAAAAAAAAAAAAAAAAAAAAAAAAACTAATAATGATCAGATCTTGAAGATACGTAAACTTATTTAATAACATCCGAACCATTATATATATAAAAAAAAAAAAAACTAATAATGGTCAGATTTTGAAGATACGTAAACTTATTTAATAACATCCGAACCATTATAACCACTAAATCTTTTAAACTCACATTCCACAGCCAGGCTTGAAAAGCTGACTAGATATTCCTTTACCATAATTAATTCTATTTTTTTATAAAATATGCAATTCTTACCAGAAGTGGCTGTCTGTAGAGCAGACTCAATTCACCAGTCACAACCTTGCCCCACCTCCACAAAACAGGGAAAGAGTTTGTGGAACCGTAAACACTTAAAAATAAAATTAATAAATGTCATTCATATAAATCAAGTACAATATTGGGCAGAGAAATCTCCAAATCAAGATGAAATTCACTGAACCAACATTACCGTCACGGGAGATTGAAAGAACCCTCAAATTACATAATTATACATAGAAAATTTTAAACCAGTAAAAATATTCGGGTGGGTGTCAGGGAGTGACACGGGAGCTGGCAAGAAGCAAAGCAGTTAATAATTATGGTAGGGACAATGAGACAAGCAGCTCAATCAAATACAGTACTGTATACCAATATGGTAGGGCCTTAATTAATTGAGACAGCCAGCTCTGTCAGATATTAAAAAATGGTGAGGACAGGGTGGCCAATCCTAGGAAGATCAAGGAAAGGATGAGAAAGTAATGCTATCACAACGAACGACTCGTGGTGTATGTTACAAAGCCATGAAGGGTTTATAAGAGTATGTTTGTGCATGTGTTGCCTGTTATATGTAGTTTGGCTCGTCTCAGGGTCTGCAGAGGGGATAAACTTTTCATGGTCTTCGATTGTACCGTACATACCTCCCCTCTTCCTGTTTCATTCATTTTTGCTGTCCCACCTCTCCATCACCTTCTCTCTCATCCTACCAGGCCTTCCTGGCTTAGGGTAGCCTTATCTAATTTTTGATCATCATAATCCACAGAAACTTTTAAACCATTATATCTGACATCAAAACAAAGAGAAACACAAGAACAATATTATTTTAGGGAAATATAAACTTTAAGAAAAGTAAAAAATACTGATAAGGAGTTCCTGTATGCGTGAAAAAAAAAGTGTGTGTGTTATATACGGCATTTCAGACTGGGTTGCCTTCCCATCCCTTTTTTCCCCATGGCAGACTCCCCTCATACTGACTTTAGTGAATATCCTACATTCAACCTCCAATAACTAATGCAATTCTTGTACCATACTGACCTTTTATGGTAAATCGGTGGGACAGCAAACTGAAGAAAACAGAAGGGAAGGAGGAAACTATGGGAAAAATATTAAGATTTGTGACAGAGATTAAGGAAAATGCCCAATATAAGTGAAGCATGAAAACTTTTGCCTTCCAAGGTTTTTCATTAACTAATACCATATCTTGAGAAAGTGCAGAATTTTTGTTCATCTTGTCTCATACTTTTTATAGGTATTTAGTATATACTGTATGGTAAAATCATCACAGAAATAAAATCAAAGTATACATAACGAACCCATTATTACTCAGAAAAGCCATGTCTTGTTAGTAAGTCCTAGAACCAGGAGGGGAAAACTTACACACAGGAGGGAAGACAAATTGGAGAAGAGGCAAGTTATTTAATTACAAATACTGTACTGATAAACTTGAATTGAACTGAGCTTACATGACCATTACATCCCAGGTCTTGACAAACTGAACTGTGGTATCTGAGACATAGGAGGTGGGGCAGCAGTTGTTCCAGGTGGCCCAGTGGGTATGACATTTACACCAGGTGGAGGACCAGGCACTCCCTGGGATCCTGAAGGAGCATACTGAGTTGGAGGGACTTGGCGAGGTGCTTGACTGACACTGGTTTTATTGGCTGGATCCTCTTGTGACTTGACAGTAAGGGTGTGGCGAGGACCAGTTTGCCAAGCATCATCGGAGTTGTCAGTGACAGATGTGTCCACCGTCACCTAGTTCCACAACACAAAAATATTCCCGGTCTTAAAAATGTAAAAAAACTCATGGAGGTAATCCATGAATTAATTTGTCATGAAACTTTTCAATATAAAAAGTGGTTGACTAATAAAGTTCATAATAAGCCATTATGTAAGAGCTTCATCTCCAGTAATAGTAGAGTACTTCCTGTAGCCATTTTGCTTTACCCATTTGTAATCCACACTTTCCCTCTCAATATAAAAATAAATACCTGGTAAACTCCTGGAATTGGGAAACCCAAGAGAAACTGCGCTGCAAAGAAGTCATTATGAGGTTCCACAGTCTGAGTTAACATTTCATTGGGTTCAATCTGAAAAATATTAAAAATATTTGTTAATACAGTGCAGTTCCAGGTAAGTATTACCAGTTATCACAAACCACAATTGATATTCATAATTTTAATGAAAGCCCATACAGTACTTTTAAAGAATTACCTTCATATCAAGAGTGTGTTGAGGACGATTTTGTATAACTGAGTTGACTGTGAGAGTTACAGAATGAACAGATCTAAACAGTCCAGGTTTCTTCCCATGACCAATGACACCTTCCACCTTTACTGCTAACTGAGAAGAAGTCTGCAAAGATAATAATGTTTTAATAGGAACATTTATTCATACATATAGACTAATGCCTTGTTCACTCATGGGACTCTCATTTAGTGCTGGCCAAGGTACAACAGTAACAACTTTAATATCTCATTTGATAAGATTTTACTGGCAGCCTACCAATCTATCCCAGTATGTAAACTTTCTTAATTTGCCAACATAAAAATTACTGTTGTATATTCAAGTGCAACATCCACTTTGTACTACACATCTAGTTTATCTCAAACATAGGTTTGTTCTTGAGGAAACTCAACTTCCAAAAAAAAACTGAACCATTGTTAGAAAAAAATGAATACCAAAATTCTGACATCTCTGCATGTTACCATCATTGGTCAAAAACTAATATAAGAACTTATGAGAACACTGTATATAGAACAAATCATATGGAATGCATTCAGTACAGTATATTGTAACTGTTCTCCAAAGGAAAGCAACACTAGAAACCTCTGCAATGAGAGAACAGTTTGTAATGATCTATTTTTGTAACAATGATTTGCCAATATGTGAATCACTGTACAGAGTATTTTGTTCTCCTAGTTATGTAACCTAATGTCTGTAGCCTCTCACTACTGTAAGAATAGTTTTACATTTTAATATACAGTATGTTAACTTTATTACTGAAAATATAGACTAAGGGAAATGGTACATATTTAGTAGGCAGGGGTCAACAATGTCTTGCCTGTACAGAGATGGGATCTCCTGGGGTGCGGGGCTGTGGAAGCAGAGCCAGCGTTATTGTGGTCTTCTGTAAAGTCTGGAAGAAGAAGCGAGGGTAGGGAAGTGGCACACTAGTCAGCACCTGGGAGATGCCCTGAAGAAGCTGAAGGTGCTGCTCTCTCACTGGCTTAACCTCACATGACACCTGTTAAGTAGACAAATAAATCTGGTACTAACTTATTAATGATATATACAGTTGTAGGACTCAGAGGGCCATTTAGAAACCCTAGTGGAGTTTGACCAAAGTTAAATAGGTACTTTCCACTGCACTGTCAACTGCTGAATTGCCTTTTTATTTACTGTACTCAGTTCCCCATTGACAAAATGCTTTCTCAATGTACTAAGAAGTTTGTCATGGCATAATTGTACCCCTAGTTGAGAAAAAGTATATTCAACTGGGTCATCAATTACCATCATAAACAAAATACCACAAAGAAATGCCAATAAAAACAAAAAGGTTATAACAGGTTATTTAGTTGTAGAGGAAAGGTTTCACACTGACCTGGGCCAATCTTCGAACAAGAGCAGTAGCTTCCTCCAGTGTTGTTATGAGGGATTGACTCTCCACTGTTTCCCCTCCACCTAGTTTACCTGTGATGGTGGTCAGATCAGGTCCCGAGAAGTCTTCAGTTATTTGGCCTGCTGATGGTCTTGTGATAATTTCAATAGCCTGAGCCACCAACAATGCTCCTTGTTGTAACAGAGCCAAATTACAGAGTGTCTGAGGATCAGCATCAAATACAGACTGCAAAACAAATGTACATTACAAGGTCAATATAAAATTCAGTACTGCAATACAAAGTACAAGGAAACATATATGTTATGTTCAAGATGATACACACAAATTCTCAACCAACATATACATACATAATTGGCAAACTAAATATATACAAACTGTTCTAGATACCTGATATAGTGTTCCATACTGAGAAGCTAAATTGTTAAAATCTCGGGCTGACTTGGCCAGCTGCTGGGACACTCTTCCACACCGGAGAAGATCATCTCTTGCAGATGTAGCGAGGGAGGCAGCAATGGCTGGTGGAGGGGCAGTACGAAGGGACAAACAAGCATGTAACAACTGAGCATGACACATGAATGTCTCAGCGCGTAGACGTACATACTCTTGGCAGAATGTCATTGGCTGGTTAGCTGTACTGGCAGCCTGTAAATACAAATACAAAGTACAGAAAATTATATTTAGAAATTTTTTGCTAAGCATTTTAAACACATGCATTTACAGTATCCAGTTATCCTTCACATTCAGCAAATTTGTTTTCCATGGGTGACCCTCAAAAAAAAAATGTCCAAGTAAAAGATAATTAATGTTACAAGGTTATAAGTTTAGGCTGGCAACCTGGTTGTAAATTGACAGTGGAATTATTTTTTTCACCAAGACTAACTGAAGAGGCTTTAATTGTGGCTGCATGTACAGTACTTGTATGGGCAGATAAGAATTTTGTGGGCTTGCATGGGGGAGTGAATGTGAGTGTGACCCACTACACTCTGTCCTGCCTTTTCCGAGTTAATGTTTTCATCCAAGGTCCTGGAGTCCCCCACCCCTTGTATGATTGAACCCAGCGAAAAGATGCATATTTTACGACAATCAGAGAAAGTTTGGTAGCAGTAATCTTAGCTAATATTTACAATGAACTGACTAATATTAAAAAAAAATATATATATATATACAGTATATTTGTACAGTATATACAGTGCTCAACAAAAGTCTGTGCCGGGTGTAAACAAAATCATCTGAGTGAAAGTCAAGATTTTTTACATGCGGAAATGGAGTAGTACACAAACTGATTCACTTTGATGCTAGTTGGTAGAACAAGTTTTCCTAAACCCTTCCCAGAAAAAGAACCCCAATCCATAAGGTAGTCTGGGTACTTTACCGTCCCACAAATGTAACGAGGGTCAAGTGGGTCACTCTTCTTACGGCGGTAAACGTTAGAACTTGTGTTACATGTAACAGAAAAGGTTGACTCATCTGACCACAATACGTTTAGCCACTTTTCCTCAGGCCAAGCAGGATATTCCTTGGCAAAAACAACCCTACGCTGCCTTTCTTTAACCCTTAAAGACCTATCAACGCCTTAAGGCGTTAATAGAAATTTTGGCCTTAAAACCGAGTAACGCCTTTATTTAACAGCCCATAAATAACTGCATGGGCTACATATAGCCACAGCAGTGGTACTAAAGGGAAGTTGTAACCCTGGACTATGGACTATTGTAATTGATCGTGATTGGCTGACTTCCCCCCCCCCCTTTGGTGTAGGTGGGTGTGGCCAAATTACATTTACACCCACTGTGTGTTATCTGCAGCCAATAAGATCACTCATGGCCTGTCATACACTCCCTTTCCCTTGCCTCCCCTAGCCTCTCTCTGCCTCCCATAGATCTTATAGCCATTGGACATTAGTAATAACACACTTTCAAACACTGTACATGCATGCGTTAGTGTTATAACAGGTATGCACAGTTGTATGCAAAAATGACTTGTATGCTGCATTTTCTGTTTATTTCAGTGCATTTATATACTGGTTTTACATACACAAACATGCAAGCACACATCGAGGTATACATACTCATGTATCTAAGCATTATACACATGTGTAACACATGCGTATGCCTTCGTATGTTATTTGGGGGGGTAACTGTCATATTATTTTCCGACTTTGGTGTGCTGCTGTACTCTAACCAGTGGAGATAGAAGACTTTTGTTTGCATATTCTGGTGTGTAAAATAAAGCTCTACAAACATATAAGACTAAAACTAACCTTAGAGTAACTTTAAAAATCAGGTTGTATTTGCGGTTGTGGGTGAAGGCTGTTGTAATGAATTGCGGTTCTTAGGGGTTAAATTGGCTATTTCTTTAGTTTGATGGTCTGCTTCCTTTGCAATAGTATCCTGTCTCAACAGAATGTTCCTAGCCATTCTTATGTAGTAACACACAGTATATGACAAAGAAAGTCACAAAAAGCAGACCTCACTCTTGGCTGACCACACCCTACGAATAGACAGCGAACGACTAAATCAACTGTGACAGTACAAATAGCTACCCTCCAGTAAGTACCTCCTCTCAGGGAAAATACCACATCATCAGTTGACTTTTGAATTATTTTCCTCACAAATATACAAGTCTTTCTTTTTTCGCCAAAAGTCTGTGCCGGCCTACTCTACCCGGCACAGACTTTTGTTGAGCACTGTATATATATATATACAGTATCTATATTAAAGATGTAACTGAATAACCCAAGTAACCTTGAGTGATGAGAGTGCTCGGTGGAGGTGAGTGTTGGCTTGGGTAAGGTTATCTGCTCGGTCTTCAGATACTACTTGGCTGCCACCTTGATGTACAGCAGGACATGCCTCACCACGGCTCACTTCAGCCAATGCTGCAACCCAGAAGTGCTGTTGGTCTGAACATACACGCCAGCTCAACACATTATACATTCCTGTTGCAAGGCTGTGATGACCATATCTGTGTGGTGGAAGAGGAAACATACTGATTTAATATAGCATACACAAAGATCATGTAAAACTTACTTTAGAAAAGAAGTTACAGGCATACAGTACCCTTTATTCATAGCGTCAGTATTCACAACCTCGATTATGCACAATAATCTTATTGTAATCCCTTTTCACTACACATAATGGATGCCCCGTTTATTTATAAAATCCTGAGCATTAAATCTGAACAGCACCCAACAATCATAGTGTAGTACAGTGTTTACATATTATTTTACCAAAGGATCCTACTGTTTCAGTCAGTTCTCATTAATCTTCATGGCAAATCATGGAACAAACACATTCAACACATACAGTACAGTATTACAATATTCAGGGAGAATAAAGATAAACTTCTCTTGGTTTTTACTTTATGAACCTATGAAGCTTATATTTTCATGTTTACTTCATGAATTGGCAGATATAATAATAGGACTTTTGCTGCCAGCTGTACATACTGTATTGTATATACATTATTAGCTCAAAATCTGTTTTTAATGGTATTTGATACTAGGCCTTTGTTTATATCATTGAAATAACCCATTCATACATAAACATAAACTTTCACTGAACTGAATGAAACAATGCCTAGGTAAAAATAGTATATAAAATTTAAACCAGACTCATGTAGAGGAATTACTGGTAGATGTCTACAACATCTACCAGATGCCGCCATGTCACTGTGAAAATACCGAAGCCTAGACCATTACTGCCCTAAATTTAAGTCATTTGCAAGTAAATTATGAAAAATGACTAAGAAGTAATATCATCTTACATACTGAAATAATGTTATACACAATAATAACTATGGTAGGTATTGCAAATAATCTTATGAAGATGACTCCTGAGGAGATACAAAGACATCGAGGCATACCAGTAAATTCTCTAGCTCATTTGCACAGAATCTGTAGATATTTTCAGTTTTTCTTAATGTCTTATACAGTTGCACTTTCAATTCCATACAGCTTGCGAACAGTAACTTTGATCTAATTTCTGCAAAATTTTGTCTTTTTACATGTATTAATTGTAAGGGCCACATGTTTTCTCTTCATACATTTGTTACCACTAACATCACTTGACATTTTCAATGGGATGACTTTGACTATGCTCACATAGAGTGGGTCAGCAACGGCTCTATTTGCTCTCAAATATTGGCCAGCAATCTAAATTACAAACCCATTCAAAATTCTTGAGCTTTTCGAATTTTTTAATTTAGTTATTTTTATTTTAGCTTTTATTGAAATTATATGATCTGCTAGTATTCTACACAACTGTTAAAATTTGATGTCGGTGACCACTGCAGGGTGAAACATAATGGTGATGCCCGTTACATTATTTAAATTTAAGACAAAATACATAACAATTAAAGTAATGGTGGTGAATACAAAGAACATTCCATAATTTCTCCAGGGATGGAAACCAATTAACTTTATAAAATTAAAATTGGCTGACCTAGAGGCCTGGCGTGCTATACAGAAGGCAGCCCATTGATTCACACACTTGCTGGCTGCCATTACTGCTGCCTCAGCCTGGCTGGACCACACATGGCTATGAAACACTTGCAGCACTAGTGTGGCTAATGTTACCTGAGGAATATAAGCATAGGTAAGAAGTGTGTTGTTACCGAGTCGTTTTACAGTCTAATCCTTTCATGCAAAAGTGAATTTAGTATAATATAGTACAGTACCAGCAAACTGAAACCACAGCATTAGACATTCTTCCTTCTGCCCTGCCCTCTTCAATCAGCTTAATAAATGATACTGTTGCCAGTTTTCAGTTTACAGGTCAGTTACTATTATTCCGGAGGAAATGATGCGAACCAAATAAGGATGGCTTGGAAATAAAACCTTTGTACAAGACTCCAACAAAAGCTTGTGATATGTCAAGCACAACAGTAAGAGTATCACTAAAGTTCCAAAAAGATTCATTATAATAAAATATCACTAGCAGAGCACCCATGACCGGAAACCATAATGGCAATTAAAAGGACATGAGAAGTAAAGTGCTTTTTAAATTTTGCAGTTCAAGATTTATTCAAACACTTTAAATGGACAAAAGATCAGAAGAATAAGGTTGATATTTGGAGGGTTGGGAGTGATCACATTTCATAATCAGGTCAAAAGTGGGACAGAATATAGCCCGATTCAGGCCATTCCTCTGGGGCTCAGGGTTGCTCAGCCAGACAGCTTGAGGAACTTCAACAACAATAACAGTACTGTGCTTTCTGATTTTCATAAAATCTTGTAATTTTGTATTCTCAAACTAAAATCATGACCTGAAAGTTTGGAATGGGGGAAGTGTTAATGTTTACAAAAGCAAAACCAAAGAAAACTTCACCCACCTCTACACCAATTCCAACAGCAGTTATTGGATAAATATATTTAAATACTAATGGAGTACAAAATTAAAAAGAGTGACTGTGAATGATACATACCATGAGTTTGGTCTTGTGTATATTGAGTGGAGCATCAATGGTGAGTTTCTGCATGAGCTTGAGGATAGGTGGGAGGTGTGGGGTGAGTACATCACTACGGCTGCCTCCCAGAGATGCCAGTGCCTCACATACCAGCTGGCATCCACACACTACAACAATACAAAAGTAGAAGTAAGTAAATATAGTACTGTACATAAATATACTGTACAAAAAAGCAAACATATAATTGAAAATACTTGGAGTTACTTTTCTGGTCATTATTCTGCATGTTTGGTTGTGGTGATAATATTGAAGGGAAAATGTTTTTCACAAAAGAACTGTTCTACTATACAGTAAGAAAATGATGCATTGACTTTCATCTTGCTCTTGTTAAAGCCACAATTTAATCACTGTGTAAACTCATGCATACAGTAACAGCTACTGCACATTGTTCATATAAAATCAGTATAGAAAAGTACACTCCATACTTCAACCCAACATAAAGACAGTATTATCATCACATGGCTTAACATTTTACAGCTGGGTGGGCTTGACATAACTTTTGTCCCTGTCTGTACCCTGTTCCACTCATTTGGTGATATAGGGTCCACTACCTATATAGTCACACAAAGTTAATTATCCTCTTAGCACAAGAATAATATAGGAATGTTTACCAATTTCTGACTTAATCCTGAGACGATTCTGATAGAGACTGATGGTAATCATGGTTACTGATCTGTTGGTTGGTGTGGAATAAAAAAACTTACATTTATAGTACAGTGCAGAATAACTGATTATAATAAAAGCAAACATTTACCCACCAGATAATATATTGTCAGACAAAGTGTCTGTGAGAGTGACAGCTAAGTCGGTCATGATGCAGGGTTTGGTACGAGCCAGCAGCACAGCACAAACCTGTTCAAGTTCAAAGGATTAGATCCAGTCAGTGTCTTGGAAGCTACTGATTTCTCCAAACTGTGTCACAAAACAGATCACCTGTATTAACCCTCTCACGCACGGTGACTCGATTAGAGTCATCCACGAATCGTCCGTCACACAACTATTGACGCGAATCGCGTCAAAATCCTTTAAAAATTCTCGAAAAATAGAGTTTCCTATAAAACTGAGTCAAAATCAGGTGAGGCAATGGTCTGTATGGGGCCTATCAAATAAACTAATTGGCAACTCTCTGTACCGATTATAATTTGAACGAGAAGAAAAAAATGTTCAGTCTCCTCTCAGCAGTCACCATCAGAGGTGTGGCACGCGGGATTTAATTAAATCGTCATGCTACCCAAACCCACGAAGTACAGGGATCAATAAAAATCCTATCATATTGACGACAGAGTAAAGTGCTAGTGTTGTGATTTTTTTTTTTATATGTTTCCAGGAAGTGTTCAGAAATTTATAGAATAATATAATTCCGTGTGTGTCGTGGCATTATGTGAAAAGGACTTTTTGCAAATCCTCTTTGATAATGATCATAATGGAGATGAAACAGAGATGATAACGGAAGAAGAGAAAGAAAGTGAAAGTGAAAATGGAAATGAAAGCAATAAAAATGTGACACCCACGATTGTGTCAGTAACACCCACCCCCATACAGATATTGAATGTAAGTACAGAATATTATTTCATATTATATAGGCCTATTAGTCTTATTTTCTTATTATATGTTGCATAACATTATCCTCCAAAGTATATTATGTGTAACTAATGCTTAGCAAAACCAAATGTTGTGATGGATAAAGATAAAATATATAAATAGTTTGGGGAAGGCATTATTCTTGTGACTGACTGTACCTCCCACAGCGTTACTTGCTACTCGTGCCGCCACCACTGAGTAGGTCGGAGTTTTTCTCTTTTCGCTTGGAAATGCTTGGTGATATACAAATTCTGATGGCAGTGTTAGAAAGATAATAAAATTCTGCGTATATTGATGTGTATAACAAAAAAAGTTGGCTCGGAAAACCTTGAGGTAGGAGAGTGTGAACACAAAGTACAATTTATTCTTTATACTATTCTTTATTCCAATTGATGAACGGTCACTATTATGGCATATTTCTATGATTTTTTGTCTTTGATGTTGTAGCACAATATCTTATTAAGCCAATGACATATAATTTAGGTAGAGAAGTTTAATTTTGTGGCTGAAATTGACATAATACAATATAGTTTTCGTCTCGTTCCGGTGCACTCAATCTGGCTCTCACACGGGGCTAAAAGTTTGTCGTCGTGGAATAGATATTGGAAATATTTTCTCGTGCATGAGAGGGTTAAGACCTATGTTCTGTGGTATACAGTAGTCAGAATTAATCAGTAACCTCCAATTTATTAACAATTCCCTAAGTTTTACTCAGTATCTGAAGCACTGAATATATCATTTATGTGTTTTGACAACATTTTGTCCCAAGTATATCACTTTCAGCTCTCAAATTTCCACTTTTTTCCTTGCTGATCCTTCCTTCTTCTCTATCTTCTTTGGTTGCATGATCAAAGTTGTTACACTTCTGTTGATGTTTTTTATCAAATAAACAAGAAAAATAAAGGAATGAGAATTATTTTGGAAAGGGCATGATAATTTGAGTATACAGGATAACTGAACCATTCTCCACCCTTACCAGACAGGTACGTAGGCCAACAGGAATGGCAGTTTCCTCTTGTTGTGCGTCATCCTGCTGTCCGGAGCTGAACACACTCTGCAATAGGCTGAGAACAGCACAGTGGGCTTCCTCGCACACCTCGCTATTTTTCTGCTCTTCATGCCTACAAGTAACACCAACAAACACAAGTTAATGAGAGCAGTTTTTATTATTATTACTACAGTAACTGTATTACATTAGCTCTGGGTACACTCTACCTCTTGCTCTTTTTCTCTTTATGCTGTCCGAAAGTTCACTGACAATTGCTGCAACAAATAAATTACTGTATGATAAAACCTGTGAAATAAAATCTTGGGAAGTTTCTTAAAACAAAATTTGCTGGATGAGAAAAAGTTTGATATTCTCCACTGTGAAACAAAAATGCATTACGTGTCAAAGTTCCAATAAAATGACTCACACATAAATGGCAATGTTGGTGAAGACTTGAAGGGCACGACAGGCAACTCTTATATTGCTGTCATAAACAGACTCTCGACAAAGGTCCACTAATGTACAATCTATAAAAGGAATAACCATGAAATTATGTAAGAAAAACACCAATATATACAGTATATTGTTTAGGATATTACATTAAGTAAACACATATTATATCAATAATTGTTCCATTAAATTAAGAGATTAAAATATAATACCTACAATACTACTGTATTATGCAACACAAACACTACGGTACTGATATGGGTCTTTTACTTCAATTTTGTTATTATATTGGGGGACAAAGATATTCGATATAAAAAGCAAAATATTATTAAAACTGTCAGCAAACAGTCCAATTAATTTGATGTTGTTGTTGAAGTTCCTCAAGCTGTCTGGCCGAGCAGCCCCGAGCACCTGAGGAAGGCTATGGCCTGAACTGGGCTTTCCCACAGTACCCTCAAAGAGTGTATGTTGTGTTGTTGGAGAGTGTGGTTGTGTGTATTGCAGTCTTCAATAATGTGTTTAACAGTATGGGGTGCTGTGTTGCATCCTGGACAGGCATCCGTAATGGCTCCATCCAGCCTCTTCTGATATGTCAGAAGGGCTGGGTGGTGGCCACATCGCAGCCTGGCCAGGTGGACTCTGTCCTCACGGGGAAGGGAGGATTCAGTTGGGTGGATGTCAGGAGGCTGTGCATGCAGCTGTGTGTTGTTTGAGTGTTTGGATGGACTGATGAGTGACTTGAGTATGGATGTGTTTCTGGAGATTGGTTTGGGGTGGGCAGGGTGTAAGAGATGATAGTATTTGTGTGTGGTATCGTATACTAGGTGTTGTTTTAATGTTCCTTGGCATGTGTGGGTGTTGTGCCATGTAGTGTAGCGGATGTTGTGGGTTTGTGGATGTTGCATCAAGTATTTGTGTGCCTCTCATGTCAAGATGATCCTTGATTTTGAGGACTTTGGTTTCATAGTGTAGGTGGTCTGTAGGTGTGGTAGCAGTGCAGCCTGTGTTTTGGGTTTAGATAAGGATCCAAGTTTTTTTTATGTAATATTTAACTTTTTATTGTTAAATATGGGACTGAACTCTGATTATAGATTTTAAAAAGAATGTAACTATGGAGAGAAAGGACCTATTGGGTGGGAGGATGCTAAACCTTGGTGGATGTTTCCAATTTTTGATGGTTTTCTTTGTCTTTGAACTTTGTTTTCAAGATATACAACACACCTGAAGAAAGGGGGACTCGTGGCAATGCAGGAGCAGCAGTGAGAGTAGCAAGGACAGTGAGTG
This sequence comes from Petrolisthes manimaculis, assembly GCA_034508575.1. Lineage (NCBI taxonomy): Eukaryota > Metazoa > Arthropoda > Malacostraca > Decapoda > Porcellanidae > Petrolisthes > Petrolisthes manimaculis. The sequence goes on along the minus strand of JAWZYT010003007.1, from coordinate 139,586 downwards.
CAGTGGTGGCAGCTGGAGAATTATGAGGAAGGCAGCATGATCTAGTGAATCTCACTAGAGTGTCAACATTGTGACCAGACCAAGCATGTGGTGCTGCACTAGCAAGGTATCTCAGCTCTCCTAATACTGCTTCACGCACTCCAACACGTGTCTCACTATCCAAATATCCAATCAGCAGTTCAACCTAAGGAATAGGGCTATGTAATTGCAAGGTGGTAAAGAATAAATACTATGCTTCTTCAGTCATCAATACATTCAGAAACCTTAATACTTCCGATACTTTCATCTAATTCAACTGCAGCTGGAAAAACATGAACTGATGAAACTACAGTATTATAAGAAACAGCATAGTACCACACACAAAAAATATCACTCTTACACATTCTCGTTACTTTCCCCAACCCTCATCATCAAGTGACATGCTCCTCTCAAGTAACTCATTTCCACCAAAACTATTCTATACAGTTGTGCCCTATTCCATGCCCGTATTATTTCTGTCATCAGTTCATTTCTTCCTTTCATTATTTTTCCAAATAATTCTATGACCTCTCTATCCAGTACTGTTCTCACATTCCAAGCACTCATGTTTACACAATACTACTTGCAGATACTTAAACTTTTACCATCCTCCACTACCTTTGAAAAAGGGAAATGGGGGGTATTGATGATGTTGGAAAAATAAATGTTATACCATATTACTGTAATATATAGTATGCATTACATTACAATACACTGTTACATCTCTTTTACCAAAGCTATTATAGTGATGGATTTGAGGAGAACATCAGAAGATGCAACCCTCAAAATAATATTATAGTGTTGATAATTAATCATAATAAATAACACAATGACAATAAAACCAACAAATCTTAATTTTTTAATAACAAAATTATGAGTAAGGTATAAAATGAAATCTGGTACAGTAAGCCTGTTTGGTGTTCCCTTTCCACAATCTTTTTCAATATCTGCAGCTTAGCTCACAGACTGGTGGGTAAAATACAACTTAATGCAATAACTCTACCTGCTGTGGTATGTCAACGAGGATGTGTGCAGCCAACTGAGTGAGGGTGTGGAGGGTTGTGATGACCACACGCTGTGTTGGATATTCCTTCAACAGTTCCAAGCACAAACTGCGCACCTAACCAAGTAAATAAAGGGAAAACAGCATAATTTCTCAGTTTTCCTACTTTCAATACACTCTACTTGAAAGATCAAAGCTAATTCATCTAAAAAGTACACTCCAAATCTCCCTTTCGTATCCTTAATTTCTGAATTTCCCATCTATAATTCTCTTTACATTATGATGGAATAACATTATTTTTTAAGGTTCCGGAAACTTTGGTGAAGAGACTTTACACACTGGTAACATGGTGATAAAATTTGTAGACTTCTGTATTTTGATAAAATGATAAAGGGAAAACTGAATTGAAAGTTAAAGGTAGTTAAGTATAAGTTTACTAAATGGACAACATTACTTACTGTAGCAGCAGTCTCAGCATCATGATGCATGTGCTGAAAGACTTCAATCAGTTGCAGCTTGACATCAACTGGAGTTGCTAAACCTCCTATCATGTGTATGAGTCGCTCACACATATTCATTGCAAATGTCCTGAAAAACGAAAATACTTTATCTATCAAAAACCGTTGCCGTAAGGCAGTAGTTTCCCTGTCCTCTACCAACACTCACCCATTTTCCCAGCCCATACCATTCTCCACAACATCCCTCCACTTTAAAACTTATTATTCTAGCCCTGTCTTTCCATTGTTTTATCTAATCAAATATGCATTCCTAGTCAATCTCATAATTTCCATTTGCACCATACAATTCATTAACAATAATGCCATCATTCAACCTTAATACACATTTAGTGATTCCATTCCTCACAAAGACCATAACACAAAATACATTATTCTGGGAAACCAAGTCTAGGGTATCTCCTTTCTTGGGGACTCTGAGCTGTTTGCCACATTACTATGGGATATCTAAACACTACAGAAATCTACATTTGGTAATGGACTAAAATAGAAAATATTTCTCCTGCGTCCATAAATTATTCATTTTTATGTCTGATTTCAAATAATTTGGTAAATCTACATATTTGTAAGGCAAAACTGTCTAAACAATAAACATACTTGGATTTTGCAGCATATTTTTCAGCAGCCATAATGGCTGCCTGAAGTTCGACAGATTCCTTGGCATCCAGAGCTTCCCTAATAAGATGTTGCACTCTTCTGTTTTCACCAACCACTCCTGACATCCAGCCCAGCGTGCGCAGTGTGAGGGCTCGTGCCAGCTGATCAAAATGGTAGAAAACAAAACACACTGTATAGTCTATAATGGAGTTATTATGCAGTGATGTATTTACAGTACAGTAATACCTATGTCATTTGAGGACATTGCAGGTACATCATTGCAGTATCTAATACTGCGTATGCTAATACTAAAGCCCCATTTAACCAACATTGCAGGGGAAAATAACACACAAGAACTTCATAAAAAATCTGGATAAATAAAAATACTGTATAAATTTCTTGCTGCTACAGCATAAAAATCATACATTATACTTATACTGTATTGTATATATAACTAAAGTGCTTAATCAAATTACTCACTGGATCATTTGAGTGCATGACTGTGGTGATACGTCGCAGAAACTCATCAACATTTATAAGTTTGTCTAAGTGTCTGCCACAAGACTCAACTACCTCCACAACACATACACGCACAAAATTGCTTCTGAAACACATAAGATACAAAATAAACATTTTATACTTGTGAATTTTTTTAAAACAATATCCATTATTATGGATATTACATACCATACTGCTAAACTATTTCACATGTACAGCACTGTATCAATCCATGTCATGCTCATAAAATCTGCAACAATAATTAGTATATCTTCTAAGAGTCAATCCCTCAGAAGTACAGTATTTACTATAACCTGCTGTACAAAAACCTTACCCTGGGGTTTCCTGACGAAACACCTCGGCCAACTTCAGTAAAGCAGAGTTAATCAGGATGGGGAATGGGTACTTTTCAAACAAGGCAGGAAACTTTGATATGGCTTCACATTGTTCACCAGTTCTAGAGGATTTCAAACCTGAAAAACATAACCTTTCAATACATATGGAATATTACTGTATCTATCTATCTATAATTCTGGCTTCTTGTAACATTCAGAAACTACACTAGAGGCTAATGGTAAGTCTCTCCAGCTTGATCTATAAGTGTGGTAGTGCACTTTGACCATGCTGCCCGCACCAAGTGAACCCTGGTTAGGTCCCGGTAGTCTGTCCAGATTAGGTTAGGTTAGGTCAGGTAAGTCAAGCCAATTCTAGAACATATTAATATTAACTTTTTAATGTGCTATTTACTTGATTTATCTCTTAAGCAATCTATCCTCTTGGGGGAACAGGTGAATCAAACATGGTCAAAATGCACGGTCATCAATCCCTTATATTTCAGCATGAAAATACAGGGAGTAATGGATTATCCAAAAAAAGTTTGAATAAATTATGTTTTCCAATTCTGCGGCTCAAATTAAACTTTACCAGCAGTTCCTTAGAAGATCATGCGGAAACATATCGAACATTAAATAGCAGTCAAAGCTCTTGTAAAGAATTCCATTTTTTTTTCTTACAAATGTTAGGGTATGGGGATATGTAGAAAACAAAGTATTTCCTCAGAGCACTACAGCATAAATTTGATAGAAGAACCAATACATAAGAGAAATATCAATTTTATAGAAAATATTCATGTGAACTCGTCAAATAGGCAAGCAAGTTTTAAAATGTGTCCTTTATCTATTCCTTAATGATATAAAGTGACAATAAAATTTGGGTATTAGTCAAGCATTTTCCTATAATCACTCTCATCATTTTTTTTATGTCAAATGTACTTCTAAATATATGTACAGTATGTCATTTTCTTATTGGGTATTTCCGTCGCAAATACATTAACATAAACCGTCAGTTCCAATATAATAATATTAAATCAAGATGGCCACCAAATGATTATATTCAGAGCTCGTATATTGCCAAGGTTAGGTTTCGGTAGTTTGCCACGGTCCTGATTAGGTTAGGTCAAGCGAGGTCTACCTAATTCTATCTAATGTGTTGTAGTGTTTTTCAGACGAATCTAGTTTAAATATGGTGAAAATGAGGTGATTCAGGGTAAATTTTTACAAGTTGCCACAACAGGATTTCACTGGAAAAAAAATATTTCCTAGAAGGATTTAGTGTGACTACTGGGACCTAACGAGGGCAGACTACCGGGACCTAACCTGGGCAGACTACCGGGACCTAATCTGGGCAGACTACAGGGACCTAACCTGGGCAGACTACCGGGACCTAAACTGGAAAAAATATACAGTAGAAATTAGTCAGACCTCACCTGACCTGACCTAACCTAATCTGGACTGGGACACATTACCGGGATCTAACCTAACCTAATCTGGACTGGGACACATTACCGGGATCTAACCTAACCTAATCTGGACTGGGACACACTACCGGGACCTAACCTAACATAATCTGGACTGGGACACACTACCGGGACCCAACCTAACCTAATCTGGACTGGGACACACTACCGGGACCTAACCTAACATAATCTGGACTGGGACACACTACCGGGACCTAACCTGATCTGGACTGGGATACACTACCGGGACCTAACTTGGGCAGACTACCGGAACCTAACTATAAGAGGTAACTACTGTTATGCAGCATTTGCAGAAGAAATGGTATATAGAAAAGTTGTTTGTAATAGTGAAATATAAACACTGGTAATAGTAAAAATTTTGAAATAGAGTTGTGGCAATTTGTAAAAATATTCCAATTAGTTCAAAATACACTATAAAACATTGGTATTATTACAGAATAACTGGGTTTTTGGCTAGGATTGCGCAGTGTTACCACATTTGGCTAGGTCCTGGGAATTTGCCCCAGTCACTTTATGATGGTTTACACTGGTTATACTGTAGTCTGCTGTGGCATATGTTAGGTTAGGTCAGACTAATTTTCATATTATGTTTGTAAAACGGGGCATCTCCGAGAAACACCATAGATGAAAAGTGTCGGTATACCAGTGTCTTAGAATGGTACAAAATAGTGGATAATGATTCTAAAAATATACAATATAGTGAACCCAGTTCTTCTGTAAATTTATCAAAACATAGCATCCTGATAACCTTGAATCGAAAGCAGATTATGGACAAACGCTTGATTATTACTAAAATATGTAGTCTAAGTTACGTACTGACCTCTATCTAATTCCAGCAAGGCTGTGTTACCATCTTGATCTTGATCACTGAAGCCAATGTCAGGGAAAGTTATGGGTCTTGCCAGTGCTGTAGCCATTCTTTAGTGTCATACAAAGGCAGATACTACACAAAATAACTAAATGAAGCATTTACTAGTAAGTCAGGGAAAATATTTTCATTAACATGCCGATGATGCCGGCACAAAGTCAAAAATTATAAACAACCAGGGTTACCAGTGACAGTGTGACACTCTGAGAATAATGATGAAATTCCCTATACGATTCACCCAAAATTCCCAAGATTCATTCTATTAAACTTAACATTATGTCATGTTAAATTACATAAATATACACTTTTTTTTTAATAAAGGCACATCGTATCCTGGAGTTAAAATAGTTAGGCCTAATATTAATAAGTAAATTAAAAAGTTGTAAGTTGGTTGGTAAATAATTATGTTGTGTAATAAGTTGACGCCCGTCTCATACCATGGAGGTATATTATATCATGGCCAAATCTTATTTTATTATTATTATTAACGGTATTCACGACCACATCACCAATAGGCCAACTAATAAAGACCACGGTACCTTACAGAACAAAAAATCCCAAGAAAGGCTGAATTTTCGACATAAATTAATAAAATATCTAAAATCTTGGGAATAAATTTGAGAACTGCCAACCTTGAAAGCAACGCGTCTTTGAAGGAAAAATTGTGTTTAGGGAGTTTCACTCTTTTCAACGGCCCCGACCCCAAATGTCACAGATGTGTGACACAGCTGTCTGCAACAGCAAGGTCAATCATTGAAGGAGCGCCAGAATCCTTAATTACACATTATTACAGCAGTTCTCACATGTAGGCAATAATAATTTCCTACTTGGAAACTGCTTTGAAGTTAAATACATACCTTCAATTCTCTTACAGCAGATGAACTTTAAAAAGGATTTCTAACCAATCTGTTTCTGAATGGAAATTTCAATACACAATTCACCTCAAATTCTTACAAACCATTTCTTTTTTCTAATTTTTAACTGGAGGAAAATACAGAAAAGACCCAGTAACATGGAGGGATATCAAATACTGAATGAAGGAAACGTAATTACAAACACTTAAATAGATTCACACTAGAGAGCCACTCTCATCCTCCAACCCTACCTCAACACACTTAAAAACAACACCTATCTATAACCATACACAAATACTATCATCTCTTAATTACACCATGCCCGCCCCAAACCAATCTCCAGAAACACATCCATACTCAAGTCACTCATCAGTCCATCCAAACACTCACAAACACACAGCTGCATGCACAGCCTCCTGTCATCCACCCATCTGAATCCTCCCTTCCCCGTGAGGACAGAGTCCACCTGGCCAGGCTACGATGTGGCCACCATCCGGCCCTTCTGACATATCAGAAGAGGCTGGATGGAGCCATTGTAGATGCCTGTCCAGGATGCAACACAGCACCCCATACTGTTAAACACATTATTGAAGACTGCAATACACACAACATACACTCTCTTGAGGGCACTGTGAGAAAGCCCAGTTCAGGCCATGGCCTTCCTCAGGAGCTCGGGGTTGCTCGGCCAGACAGCTTGAGGAACTTCAACAACACTGGTTTGGGAATAGAGCAATGGAAGAGTAGAACAAGCTTACCTTGAGAAGAGATGGTTTAAATCAGGAGCAGTCATGAACTGGGCCAACAGGCCTTCTCCAGTTTCCTAAATTTTTATGCTATGATCGAGGGTGAAAATTCACCCTAGCCTTCCTTAGTGGCATAAGGCTATACTCAAGACATCTTGGTTGAAGGTGAAATTTCATGTACATTGTATAAAACCAGGTTGCCAACCTCTCACTCCTGTCTGTCATACATAGCTTAGTGGTGTGGGCAAATTACATCATGAAAAACACATTCTATCACACAGAAATAGGTGGTCAAATACTACATACATATGGTAATAGCTCCGTTAGCAAATGATACACATTTTTATACAACTTAGGTCACTAAGGATACAACTGGTGTGTTTCTTTCTATAGAAATTTATTTAAGTGGGATGAACCTAGAGCTGTGGGTGGCACCAATACCGGGCCGTCCATGCTTCACTGGCTTGTAGGTGATGGAAAACTCGGCCAAGTAGTGCCCAATCATCTCAGGCTGCAAAACAAACCATATGTTACCTCTAAATGATAAGCATTTCTCAAATTCATAATACCGTTTACTATACCAAAACAGCCATGTTGTGGAAAATTCCACTTTCATATTCTGAATCCAGGCTCTGACCACAACATTGAACTCTTCAATACTACTGCAGCTGTCCATAAAACATATTACATCTTGTGCTAAAATGGTTGCACATTGTACAATGTTGAATTCACACCAATCTCACTCTACATAGTAAACTATCAACTGACATTTAATAATACTATACTCTGTTCCAATAGAAAAATTGTCTTTGATTTCTGCAAACACGTCAGTAGAGGTGGTACTTGCTACTGTTCGAAGGGCGCATTCCATCTTTCAGAAATATAAATACTGACATCAGTCACAGGATATAAATACCTGATTGCTGAAACTATTTCTGACTGTCAATCTATCTATCGCTCTGACGCCTCGTTCCCTTCGGGAACTCCCTCCAAAGGGGTGGCCATGGCAGAAGTTTCTCCAATTCTCCCTGTTCCAACACTTCCTCCTCTGCCCCTAATGTTTCTCTCCTTTACATACTCTTCCACTCTGTTCTGCCACCTCACACCAGGTGCCACAACTTCACTTCCATACACCTTTACAAATTCCTCGACTACATGTCCAAACCATCTCAGTGTATTACGCTTCACTCTCTCAACCACTCCACACTCAATACCAATTGCCTTCTCACCCATACCACATCTCTTGTACACACTTTCATTTCTTTCTCCATCCCACCTAGACACCCCACATGCTCCACTCAAGTAACTCGTATCCACAGCACCTATTCTAGACTGATGAGCCCTACTCCTTATCTATGTCTCTGATGCATAGATCAGTGTTGGCAGGATTATACTATTTCTCAGTCCCCTTTTCACCTCCATACTCACATTTCTACCCTTCATAATCCTTCCCAATGATCCTATGACCTGTCTATCCTTCACTGATTTCTCCTTCCATACTTCCATGTTTACACAGAACTGTGCCCAGGTACTTAAACTCCTTCACTTCCTCCATCCTCTTACCCCTCTGAGTTATCTCACACTTAGTCCCAGTTGGTACTCTCACTCTGTAAGGTGTAGCAAAGTCAATCACTTCAGTTTCTGCTCTCTCAAACACCATCACTTAACTTTTACCAACATTCACTTAAGTTTCCTCCGTTTACACACAAACTGAAATTTGTCTACCACTCTAACTGATACTCCATATAAGGATCAGTGTGAATATACATCTTAAGCAACTGACAAAAGGTATGTTTAAATACTTTTAAATCTGTGACAATTAACATGATTTGTTTAGCCACAAATAAAGTAATTCACCACCTATTCTAATGCTATAGTACTCTGTAGAATAAAATAGACATAAGACAATGCTTGAAATTGTATTTGAGGAGCATAGGACCATTTATAATAGAAAAAATGATCTATTAACCTCAAAAAACTTTATATATGAGCAAGTATTTGTGACTGAATCTATAACAACTCAGTCACTGAAGTGCTCAACATACTACAGTATACTGCTTTAATTTTATGTTATTAGGTCCAGTCAACACTTTTATAGGTTAAATTTTGGGACTCAATTTTCCTCTTGCTAATCAGCTTCCTTTCTTTCTTACTTTGATTTCCCTTTTTCTCCTTTTCAACTTGACCCATTTGCTCCTTCACAAATAATTATGGAGCGATATCAATGTCGATTACCAAATTTTAAATTTAGTCCAGCATATTTACTATAATTTTGTGTCCTCCATCAATTGTACACAGTTTATACTTACATAAATTCAATATTAAGTTTGGACTGCTATCTTTTGGGCCTCTGTTTTCACCTGAAATTGATCTACTTTTGGCTAATATCAGATAAATAATCTTCAACAAGTAGTAGGTTAGGTTAACATTAGGTGACAACTCCTCCAGGTATTCATGGATTTCCCACACAATTTGTCTATTTACCTAAATTCCTAAAGTTTTGTGGGTACACATTGACATAAAAATAACTACCCAAATATGCTACAAGATTAGTCCTACCTTAACTTCCACTTGATTGAAGGTTTTGCCGTTATACACACCAACCATAGATCCAACCATCTCGGGAACAATAATCATATCACGGAGGTGAGTCTTCACTACAGCGGGCTTTTCTAGAGCAGGGCACTCTTTCTTGGCCTTTCGAAGCCTCTTCAGGAGAGCCATATGCTTGCGCTTAAGTCCACGCTGGAATCTCCTCCGCTGACGACAAGCAAACAGATCCACCAACTGGTCACTGAAAAATAAACATCAGTCATAAATTACTTGGTCTAATTATTGCATAAGCTGTTAGCTTTTGGAAATGAAGTATAAATCCATAGAAAAGGTTTTAAGTGATATTATTCACCATGTGGTTCTGCCGGGCATATAAAAATATGAATTTTAGGGGTTCTCGTATATTTTACTGGAGGCATCACAATGATCACACTGGATGCTGGTATTATTTCGGCCAGGCATTCCTTACTCATCCATCATATAGCCTACTTTTGTGATGTAACTTATGTCAGAAGCTTCTTTTTATGACCCAAATCATATACATATATATAAAGTACTTTAATCACTACATAACCTACGAGAAAGGGGTTACAGCATTGCTAGATTGAAATCCTGTTAATGTAACTTGCCAAAATAAAACAGAGTCCTAATTGTACAGTATTTATTGAAAGAATTGCAGTTTTGTGGCAGTGTTGCCAGATCCGACAGTAAATTTACAGAAGAACCGGGTTCACTATATTGTAAATATTAGTATTCTTACCTACTATTTTGGACCATTCTAAGACACTTTTCATCTATGATGTTTCTCTCGGATGCCCCGTTTCAAAAACATAATTTGGAAATTATTCTTCCCTAACCAGACCTAGACCACAGCTGACCACCGGCACCAAACCTGGGCAAACTACCGGGATATAACCAGTGTAAACTATCATAAAGTGACCTGGACAAATTCTCGGGACATAGCCAGATGTGGCAACACTGTGCGATCCTACCCAAAAACCCAGTTATTCTGTAATAATCCAGATCTGGCTAGGCCCCCGTATTTTGCCCCGGTAATTTTCTGTACTTTACCACGGTTATTTCCCGGTAGTCTGTCCAGGATAACTTTTAACACGTTAGGTAAGGTCAGGCTAATTTTAAAATGCCCCATTTGAATATCTTATAAAAGGAAATTTGAGGAGGAAATGCCATAGTAGAAAATAGTCTTAGAATGGTCTAAATATGTGGGTAATAAAAGTAACTTAGAAAAACCATACTCAATAACGGCAATTCTTTTAATATTTAACGTTACCTAAATAAGTGTATAGAAGGTAGAAAAACCGTACGCGATAACGGCAAATCTTTCAATATTTACCCCCACGGAAAACCCTTACGTCGTTTCAAAATGTAATAAATATAACAATAACCTCAATGTTGTACCTCGTTTACAGACCACAGAGGCGTGTTAAGAAAAATAAAACTTAAAATTAACTTGCACTTACTTGTTCATGTCCAGGAGTTGGTCAAGGTCCACCCCACGGTAGGTGAACTTCCTGAAGGTACGCTTCCTACGCTGCTCCTGGATTGCCTGTGCCTGGTAACCAAATAAATAAAATAAAACATTGAAATGAAACCATCAACATCGTCGTATATCAACCCGTACTTTTTACCTTATGAATTTCCCGATATATACCCTCTGGTGTTCATATTGTGGCACTTCATTACACGATATAAAGCTTAAATATCCCTTAGAAGTCATTCATTTCAATAAATATTCACTTAGAGAAAGGATGTTCAAAGATTAATAACAGGATCGCTTCCCTATACATACGTCAGCCATGGTGGTTTGTTGTGAAGGACTGAAATGGACTAAGTGATGCCATCTCTGCTTCACCAAATTTCCCCAACTTCAACATCAAAATGTCCTTTTTTGCATCAATAGTTCTCTGTTTAATCTTGAACATTGACGGTATTTTTTTGATATTTCGTCTGGTAAAAGTTTCTCTGTTTTCTCTTGAACCATCGTTGTTTAATTTTCCTGTGTGGACTTGAAAATTTTCTAAGACAGAGCAATTTTATTGCACCTGGCAACACTGATTGTACTGAACTGGCCGGTGCGCTTTTTCACATTCACTTGTTTTTAAACTTTTTTCCCATAATTTCTCCAGATGGATCATGGATGTCAAAATTTCTATAGATTTCTATCTATTCCCTCACCTCCTCCATCCTCTCACTCCCTAAAGTTATCTCACGATTCTCACATTCCGTCCCACTGTCCCAGTTGGCACAGCCTCTCTATAGCGTGTAGCTGTTTTGGTAATCTCAAATACTATCTATTACCTTATTACTCTTAAAACTAATTACCAACATTCCCCTCCAGTTTTCTTCGCTTACACAAGGACTGAAACTCACCCACCACCCTCTATAACTCCCTTTCAAACTTACTCTCGGCAAGCAGCACAATGTCTGAGTGTCATCCGCAAATAAGCTTGCAACCAAGGATCAATCAATCTACTCCATTCAACCTCAGTTTCGCACCAGGCCCTCCACCTTTGCCTTCATCTCTCTCATGCAATAATCCAGTAAGATATTGAACAACCATGGTGACATGACACACCCATGCCTCAATCCCACACTGATATCAAAGTTTTCACTCACATCACCTCCAACCCTCACCCCCACACCTCAGCATCTCTGCAGTTATCCCATCCTATTACTTTCTTAACCTCTTCCCTCGCTAGTTCTCCCTGTACATTCTGTTGTCTACCACGTGCCTCCATCCCCAATACATGTCATCACCGCCACCCCTCCCTTCCCCCCATTCATCAAACCATCAAAATCCCTCCTCTACATTTCCACTCACAGTAACTCCATCCTCTCTCTTCATTCTTACATTGCCAGTCTTTCTATCTCCTCTATCTTTTCACCTCCTTCCAGAATAATTTCTTATTTTCTCTAAACTTATCATTCAGTTTCCTATCAAACTCCTCATTTACTCTTCTTTTGCTCTCACTCACCATCCTCTTACACTAATTGTATTCCCTTTTCCATCTCTCTTTCACCTCCTCTGGCACATTTCTCTGCAGGGTTCTCCTAAATGCCTTCCTCTTATTCTCCACTGCATCGTTCACTTCTTCAGACCACCATGCACTCCCTTTCTTCCCCCCTCTTTTGTCCTTTGTACCCCACCACTTCTGCTGCTGTCCTACACACTACCCCCTAACGGGAACCGCCTTGCCGAGGAGGGGGGCTTGTGTGTCTCTGTGACCTGGCGAGCTAGACTAGAGGGGGCTCCGGCCCCTGCTCTACCCCGATATCGGGGAGAGAGGGCTTCCCATGCTAGGAAGGTCGCCACTGAGAGACCAGACTAAATAGTTCCCATCTTTCAGTTCTTCAACTGTCCCTCTTTTCATTTTATTTCCTTCCTGCTTGCTGTCACACCTCTCTATCACCTTTTTCTGGCGCTATAGGACCTCGATGTTGCGGCGCCTAATACCCATCAGTCAATCAATCAATCCTACACACTAATTAAGTTTTGAATGTTTCATACACATCATTCACTCCCACTCCCTCCTCTATCCCCATCCTTGCATCCCCCAGCACCTCACCCACCTTCCTCTTATATTCCTCCCTATATTCTGCTTCATCTAATTTCCCACTAGCCACCCCCCTCCTGTTCCTAACTCCATCCCTCCTACCATATTCCCACTTAACCCTTACCAACACCGCAAAATGGTCGGAGCATTGGATCATTCCTCTCACCACTTTTGGATCGGACACATCCATCTTTAACCTTTCATCCACGGCCACATAATCAATCAGACTTTTCTGCTCTCCTCTCTCATCCCTTTTCCTCCATGTACAGTATACATGTGGATCATCTTGTGTTGAAAGAAGGTGTTTGCCAAGAACAGCCCCCTCTCAGCACAGACATCCACCAGATACTCACCATTCCCATTTACTCTTTAGTGGCTCCATACATGGCCACTCCTTTATTCCCTCCTATGTTGTCCCAGCGCTAGACATGGCCGCACCTATAGTTCCAGCCTGAGTCATCCCGAGGAAGCAGCGGTTGTACTAATCTGTTCCTTTGTGCACCCGGCGCCAGACACGGCCGTTCCTTGTTCTTGCCTTAGTTATCCCTTGAGCAGCGGCTAGATTAATCCACTCCCAGACTGCATCAGGGGTTGTACTATCATGTGACGACACCGTGCGACCCAACTGAATAAAAGGGTCCACATTGCCAATTTGCCAGTGTTCAGCCACTTCCACAGTAGCTCTGTGTGCATAACCTCTGTACCTACCAATAAACTGTTACCGTGTATTCTTGAGTCTGTTTACCCGGGTAGTAACACAAGGGCTTCTTTGTCATTATAACTCCTTCTACATCCCATTTACCCACAATACTTCACACTTCCTCACCTCCCTCCTTTCCATTCATGTCTCCCATCATCACCACTCTCCTTCCATTATCAATCTTTCTCAGACACTGATTTAATTCCTCCCAAAACACTCTCATCCTCTCTCTCCCCATCTTATTAATTATTAATTATAATAAAACAAGCATTGAGTTTACCCTATATCATGAAAAGTAAATTAAAACAACTTATTTTATTGGATTTATTTGTATATAATAACTATGGCACACAAAAAAAACTGTAGCTAGTGTTAAATATGACTGACAAAGAGGATCAATCAGATCTTCATTAATGGTCATATTCTCATCCTCATTGACTTGCTCAGAACAGTTCAAATCATCAGGTATTTTCATAAATTCCCTTTATACTGTATTATATATAATCTAATAGACAAATCTGCTTAAGCAAATTAACATTATCAAAAATTTCGAAAACTTTTTGAGCATTACTTTACTATCAATTCCAGCTGACACTTACAGTGTAGTAACCATTAATGAGTGGAACAATTCCTGGAGAAAGTGTTGAAGAAAGGAGAATATGGTTGTCAGTTATTACTAGAATATAATTATAATAAGGATGAAGCCTGATTTGCATAATCTTAATGTTGAGGTACAGTACCATACTAACTCACTCATTAGAGGACTTGTCATGCCACATGGAACTGGAATTAATCAAGCAATTAGAAAGACTGAGAGAATAACTATATCATTCAGTGTACCTTGTATTAAGAAAGGTAAAGAAGCACAATGTACACTTACTTATGCAGTGACTACTTGGGTGTTGGTTGCACTCATTTGTACCTGAGAGACTTCACATTTGATTGAACTCCCTTTAGTATAAAGGCAACAAGGTGGTGTTTCATCCACACAAAATATAAGTCACATATTTATATAATGACCCAAGCTTCAATGTTCCCTAATAGTTGATTGAGCTAATATTATAGGTCATGTACAAGAATAAGTTATATAGGATGCCAGCATAATTCTAAAATATAGAACTACAGTACTGTACAGTATTGGCAAAATATAGACATAACAAAATTTAAAACACCCTAGCATATATAACTAAAGTCGTGCAACTGCATCACAGCAGAGTTGGTTTATATAATGTAAAATTATGAAAACCTACCATATACATTAAGTAACTGATAAAGGCAATCTCTGAGGCATATAGTACTGTGTACTGTACAGTATTCTAATTCTGTAATCAGTCTAGTATTGCACATATGAAAATATTCAACCCAGTATAGAAAACAGTAAAGATATCCCAATATTGGAATAGTTCATGGTTGATTGACTCATCAGAATATTGTACAGTACTGTATATACATACTAATATGGTAATGTTCTACAATACCATAGTATACTTTATTATTTTCCTGTACTGTAGTATAGTACATCAATGTTTTACTGTTCATTACATATTATGTACAGTATCTATAAAATACTGAACACTACAGAAACATAAACAGACCCAGTTATTCAGATACATGTACAGTTATCAAAATTTTCTGTATGTGGGACTGATCTATATTTTAACCTATTATCGATGAAATATGTTAATAAGAACATTTACTGATGCAATTAATTGATCTCTTGATCACAACGGACACTAAAGAATTAGAGCAATTTATCATATTATGTACAGTACTGTATTATTATTGTGCCTGCTACATATCACACCTTGACATTGCTACTATGCACTTACTGTACTGTCTCATAAAGTGAATTTGTTAACCCAATACAGTACCCTCGTTACTTATTGGTACTTAACATATTACCAGAAACCATGTCCCTACATAGTACTGTACTGTATGCACAGTACATACTCTATGTAAATGAACTCTTTCTCATCGTTGTGATTCCTTTGGGATACTGATAACCTGTACATACCATTATAATGTATACCAGTGCTGTAACTTGTGATGTAATAGTCACACTGCTTCATTTTGATAATATCACAAAGCAAGTGAATAAATTATGTACAGTATCAGAATTTTTTTATTCATACAAAACAACTAGAAATGTGCAATGATCTTCACAGGCTACTAATCAACATATTCAAAATGACTGTAGTATGCTTTACATGACCAATGGAATATCATCTATCAGTACCTGTACTGTACTCTACAGTACAGTATCTCCAATCAAGGTTGGATAATGTTAATGAATTCATTTCCATCTTCATCAATACCCCATTTCCTTTATTCAAGGGAGGGAAGGAGGGACAAATTAAATTAGAAAGAAATAGAGAGAGGGACAGAACTCCCTGTGAAGTGAGTCACATTCACATTCACTTCCTCTTTCAAGTCCACAGAATTCTCAACTCCTGTCATTAATTCTGTCCAGTACCTGCCAAAGGAACTGTCTAGTTAAAACAGGGATATCAGTCTTAACATACACTCCTTCTAGTGAATCTATTTCAGACTAAATACTTTTCAAATTAGTTTAGACATAATTGACATTAATTCATTTAAAAACTGTGTGGTAGATGTATAGGGGTTAAGCACGGGAATTCTGAACTTCATTTTCTAGTTCACTACCATAACTTTATAATAGTACTGTAATTTAGTTTATAACTAGGAAACCATGCAGCATTTTCTTTTGAATTCAGTTAGAAAATGTAAGAAAATAAAAAATAATGATAGAGAGGAATGATGAAGTAATAAAATTTAACTAAGTGACTATTTACAAAGTGAAGTACAAGAGTTCTACTGTAGTCTGAGTAACAAAATATATCATACTTTAATCCATTTTATCACTCTTACTTTCAATTGAAACAAATAATCCTGTACAAGAAATTATTCCCGGTACAGAACAGGCAGTTTCTTTCATATAACTAGAGAACATTATTTTTAGCATGCATAATGTTGCATATGTACAATGCATATAAAAAAAAAGTTTATATATGATTTACATAACTACTGTACTATATATACAAGTGTACATATTTGTCTATAAATTAACCCTATTTTCTTCCTATATACTGTACTATCAATTACTAAATGAGCAAGAGTATACCTATATTTACACAATGTAATATAAAACAGGATTCTTAACTTACATATCACTTTTATATTATTGCATAAACTTAAATATATGACCAAAAACATCCTCCTGTTGTACTATCAAGTATTTCCCCAATGGAGACAAGACTCCCAATAATAATTTTATTGTACAGTGTCTCCATCATCTGCTAGAAACTTAAGTCTGGGATTATACACTTTAGATTTCTTGTGCAGTATTAGCAAACCATACCATCTCCCAGCACTTTATTTATCTAATTACTTCATAGGGGTAAGTACTAAATGTTAAAAATAACTTAAGTGTCAAAACTTGATAAATTAAGTACTGTACTAAGTACAATACAGTACATTATACTTCTCCATTAGTATGTTTGAAGTTACATTTCACTGACTTTAATTTTAATAATCTGTTTTTTTATTTAAAAGTAAAGGAGGTGTTAGACCTTTAATATGATGCTTCTCTTTGAAGTATCCATAGTGACATAAAAACTTCTTAAATTACTATTTTATTTAGTAATTTTATTCCCGAGTGGTCACCTTATTTGTAACTTAACAATATTCGAGGTCTTCTCTGTTCTGGTAATTATTGTGGATGGGAAAGAAATAATGCACATATTTTTATGCAAAAACGTCTTCATGAATCCCTGGTCATACCTTAGAATGATAAGTTTGTTTGTCATTCTTTCTGTCGAATGTGAGTGACAACATAACTTTTTAAGTTGGTGTAATTGATACCTTGATCAGGTTTAAGTTCCCATTTCTATGCAATTTCCTGCTTTCTTATTGTTTGCTCTGTTGTCTTCCCAGCGCTTGATACACCTGAGTGGGAAACACATCACTCCTGAGAGAGCAAAAATCCCACCAAACAAATAGAAGCTCACATCATAGGAGTTTGTTAAATCTACGAATGCACCTGAAGGGAAAAAATAAGACACATATATATTAGATACTGTACTAATCTAATTATTATTACTTTCATGATATTTCACCATCAAACAATAGTCTAAGGTCTCTTGGGGGAATTGCCATTACCTCAACTTAAACATGTTCACGAATGCAAGGATGTCAGTACACACACACACACACAAACACACACACACACACACACACACACACACACACACACACACTGAGGTCCAGACAATACCAGTGACTTACAGTATACTGTATTGTAATGCATGTTTATAAAAAGGAGACAAAAGTGAAAGTGAGTCTAAATAATGACATCAAAACAAATCTAATGTAAGAAAAAATATGGATACATTATCATCATTTTCCATTTCCCCTTAGGGGATCCAGGGCCAGGAATGCAAACTTGATATAATAAATAACACATAGCGGGAGACATTATTATCTCGTGAAATGGGTCATACTCTCATTCATTCCCCTTTCATGCCCATGAAATTCTCAGCCCCTCTAAATAGTTACTTCTACATGAAAAAGAAATTTCCTTACCAGCCACAGGGCTTCCAAATATACCAGCAATGCCTTGGAAGAGTAGAAGAAGACCAAATGCATTGGTTAGCTTTTCCAGACCAAGGAGCTCAACAAGAAGAATGGAGCGAAGGGAAGCAAATGCAGCTGCAATGATAAAAATATGTACAGTATGATAAATCAAGACTGACTACATTAAAGATGAATACTGTATGCTGATAGTGTGCCAGTCCATATACAGTGAGGAATTTTAAATAATTACTACTGTACTTGGTTCAAAGAATCTATAAGGCTATATATTTATGAAGGTGGTCATGTTAAAAAATAATTGGTATGTTAAGTTCACAGAATTAACTCAATACAGGCTGTGGAGAAAGTATGTCAGTGGAAATATAATTACTTAACCTCACTTTTTATTCTATCCATCTATTTATAGCTCTGACGCCTCGTTCCCTCCGGGAACTCCCCTCAAGGGGATTGCCACAGCAGTAGAGTCTCCAGTTTCCCTGTTCTAACACTCCCTCCTTACTTGCTCAAGCCCTCCTCTGCACCTCATGTTTCTCTCCCTCAAGTATTCTTCCATCTGACTGGTGGTCTGCCTCTCACACCAGGTGCCACAACTTCACTTCCATATACTGTACCTTCTTTGCAAACTCCACATCTTGCATGTTCTCCACATGTCCAAACCACTTCAATGCATTATGCTTTACCCTCTCAACCATCTCACACTCAGTACCAATTGCCTTCTCACTTATACCACACCTCTCATACACACTCTCATTACTTTCTTGATCCCACCTGGTAAGGCCACATACAGTACTCCTCTTAATTAAGTACTGTACAGTAATTAATTTCCACTGCACCTATTCTAGACTGATGAGCACTACTTTATCTCCTTGTCTCCGAGGCATATGTCAGAGATGGCAGGATTATACTATTTTGTTGTTCCCTTTTCACTTCCATGGTCACACTTCTACTCTTCAAGATCTTCTCCCCAGTGATCTTATGACCTGTCTACCCATCACTGCTCTCTACCTAATTTCTCCTTCCATACTGCAATGTTTACACACAACTGTTCCCAAATACTTAAACTCCTTCACCTCCTCCATCCTCTCACACCACAGAGTTATGCTCTAAGTTGTAGCTACTAAATATTACTCTAACCCTATTATGGGGTTCAGGTTCCATTGATGAAAATGTTGGCTTCACAACTGGCTGTGACTTACCAACTGAAGCTCCAAAGGCAACTGAATATGTCAGCAAGAGAGACTGGTCAGTTATGAATGGTAACAGCATAGTTGCCACTCCACCAATCATCAAGGAAATATTATTCACATACAAAGCATCCACCTGTAGAAATAAGAATAAACAATTAGAATTCATCATTTGCATTCTATTATTAGAGCATCAACAGGATATACTAATAATACAGGCCATTAATTCTCCTAGAAATTTTTCTTAAAAAAAATAAAAAATAAAGCACCTAATTTTTATAGATTCCAATTAAATGTAATCCCAAGAAAATTTATATCCACAGAGAATAAACTCATGAATTCACAAGCTATTTTTGATAGTATAAACATGTTAGAAATAAGAAGAAAGAAAAAGAAAAAATATCAACACAAAAGCACAAGACCCAACTGAGGCTACATAGGAGTGTGGTTTGGACTGACACTGGGTTGTTCTCAGCTGTGTTTTACAGCAAATTAATTGCATGTGTTTTGTGTAGTATCAAACATGACCTACAGTGTTCAAACGACCTCGTGAAAAAGAAAAAAACACACAAAAAACTTTAATTTCAGATTTTTTTGTTTTCAAATTTTCAGTTAGTTAATTGTGAACCAGTACCCTGAACACAAGGTTAATGCAGGTACAGTACTGTATTGAAATCAATGTTACCACTGAAGTACACATCACAAGTTTGCATCTTGCTGTATGGAGAGGAACATGAAGGAATACCCTCAAACCCTATAAATCCAACTATACATGGAATGATGCATTATGATGTTAATGTTGTTGAGTTAATAAAACTTAAATTGGAGGTGCACTTTCAGGTTCTGTAAGCATACTGTATTACAATACTTGGAAAAGAACCAAGTACTCTCATTACTTGTCTATTTTTCCTTCCTACATTTATCATCATGCTGAATAAAAAACATGCTCCTCTTACCTTTGGATGGTCTGATATCCATCCACAAGCAATTCTGCCTATTGTGTTGGTAATGCCAATGGTGGATACAAGAGTGGCAACTGAACTTTTATCTATTCCAATGTCTGCAGCATAACCTGGAGGAATAAGTTTTTCTTGGTTAAACTAAAATACATATTACATCTAACATTAAAATATTTTAAAAACATGAGGTATCACAGAAGTTGGAACACAGTTTGAATTGGTATTTATGTTTAAACTATATAATTCTTGAAAATTATTGCATCATATCTGCAGACTCGTGAGTAGGGAACTGTCTTGCATGTACTACTTCATACCGGAAACAACAATCATATAGAATTAAATACTGTAGTCAAATGGCAGTACACTGAAGGTAAGAGCTTGAAGGAGGAGGAAGGAGGTGTGAATACATACCTGGCAAGAACATATAGGGGACAAAAAGTGCCATGAGCGACATAAAGCCTGCCAAAGCCAGCACAATGAAAGTAGGTGATTTGAGGATGGTGAAGTCAAACATGCGTGAGAGAATGCTGGTAACGGCAGCAGGGCAGCAGCGACACTTGCCATTCCCTTCCTCTTCCTCTACTATTTCCTTCAGTGGCAGGTTTGTTACTGACTGGTGGTACTGTTCAACAGATTCCTAAAACAAGAAATGTTACAATGAATTCATCACATAAGTATTACATAAACAAGTTGTCCGCTGCACCCACCAAACATTCAACACAACAGTAGAGCAAATAGTACTGTACAACCATACAGTATCCTCACCTCTGAAAGAAAAATCGTCTATGACTCTATTGCCTTCCTAGACCCTAATACTTGCCTCTGGAATAACAAACAGTGTCTCAATCATCATTTCATGATTATACATAGAACAGAATGCAATACAACTACAATGGAAATAAGCTATCAATGAGTAGCCTATGATTAATGTGGTGGGATGATGACAGCAATAAATATATATTGTATATGGGAAGAGTGATATGGGTGTTGAATGGGTGAAGTATAACAAAATAACATACTGTATGTGGTGCATATGATAGTGTGGTACTAGTATGATGGCTCCATAAACAAACAACAGAGCCATGTACAGTACCAAACCACAGATGTTCTGGCATATGTTATATGTGGCCAGTGTCAATACTAATGGGTTCATTAACTCAAGACATTTGTAGTTGTGGTGGGGAAGTGTCAGAAACCCTGAATGCTGAAGGACATTATGAATTACTCTAATCAAAGGATAAGACAAGTCTATATACAAAGCCACATAAATAGCAACTTTATAAAATCAAGGTATACTTGGTTTATGTAACTATTTACCAATTTATCACTTCCATAATTATGAGAAAATTCCTTTAAACTGAAA
Organism: Petrolisthes manimaculis; assembly: GCA_034508575.1. Lineage (NCBI taxonomy): Eukaryota > Metazoa > Arthropoda > Malacostraca > Decapoda > Porcellanidae > Petrolisthes > Petrolisthes manimaculis. The sequence continues at coordinate 117,729 of JAWZYT010003007.1, read as the reverse complement.
CAAAATCTAACTTCATCTTGAATGGATATGTTAACAAGTAACCTGAGATTCCTCACAATTCTTAGTACTTAATGTCATGTCAAGGTGAAATAGTATACTGTATGTATATACATTATTCAGTACGATGTACAGTACATCAGTTTTACATTAAAAATTGAGAAACTCACAGAGCTCCTGTATTGAGACAAGCGTCGCATGGAACCAGAATAGAAGATGTCATCACGGTAAAAGGGGCGAGTAGTTTCTGTCCGCAGTGTTGTTCGAGATGGTCGTCGCAAGTGTTCTGTTCCAAAATACAAAGTGGTCACTGCAATCTAAAAAACATTGTATGGTATCATTGTAAAAACCCTTAGTCTCACTTTGATCTAGATTGGTAACCAGGCACTTAGATCTCCATTTATTCTTACACAAGAAAGAAACACTAGCAGAAGTAGCTGCATTTGGTAAATGAAAGGAAATCAAAAGGAAGTGGCTTGAATACTTGATATTATTAACACTCCCATCTAACATAATGTATTCCCATTTTGGGAACTATTTTAATAGTACTATCTATAAAACAGTAAGGTACCAGTACGTCTAAGAATCTAGATGTAAAATCATTCTGAGGAAAAATATAACTTGATACCTTAGCAGCTTAGCCAAACAGATACATCTGCCAGGTACAGTAACTGCAAGCAAATCCCTTCATTTTGTATGAACAATTTCCTTTGTACAAAAATACCTCTGAATGTTATCTTACCGGCTGAGAGAAGATTGTGGTGAGCCAAGACAGGTGCACTCTTGTTCCTTGGGCAGTTGCTGTACATGTTCACCATTCCATTTTGGCCTTCTTCATTCTGTTGGTCCGAGGTCTTAACAAGGGTTTCATTCTTGTTGTTGTCCAGAACCTTGCCAGCTTTATCATTGTCACCTCCATCATCAGAGCATTTTTCTTCTTCCTTAGATTCTGTTGGAATTGTAATGCCAACTTTTAACTTATTGACACACAGCTAGCATTTGTTTTCCTTCCTTCAAGCTGGTCCGTTTACTGACGCTGGGGCAAGGTACACAACAAACAACCAACACTTCCAGTGGCTGACAGACGCCTCTGTAATACAATTATCAACAAACATAAAACAAAACATGAATAAATTTGAAGAACAACAAGGAATTGAAGAAATGAGGATCATGAGGAGGAGGAGAAGGAGAGGTAGTATGGCCATCAACCACACTCCCAACACTATACTGATGGTACTGTAGAAATCCAGTTCAGTACATACTTGGTCTGTCAAGTACTGTACTGTAACCTATAAATTAACAGTCTACCAAATTGGACTAAATATGACAGCTGTTGCCCAGCCTCTGTGATTCTCTTACACTAGACAGGAAGCCTTACCAAATGTTCGATGGTCAAGCAGACTGAAAACAGCTTTTATGTTGTCTCAGGGCACAAAATAAATATTAATTAAACTTTTCCTAAATTTGTAGACTGCAGAATTAAGCAAACATTAGGCAATTAACAATTTTGTCAAACCCACTATACAAATTGTTTGTTGGGTGTAAGCCTCACTATCAGTAACAGTAAACACTAAATTTTGCAATCTTTTAATATAATGATGAAGTTTTCAGGCTGCTTCTATGATCTGTCAATAGCTTATACTGTAATATCCAGGCTCTTGTATTCCAGATATTAATTAACTTATGTGAAACTTCACAATTTTTCACTGGTTGCCACTACAGTATTCATACCAAAACACCATACATACCATTTTCTGGGAAAAACTAGTGGACTACATTTCAAATATAAGAGACTTCCAGCATTGTATATTTACAGTACAGTCAATTGCTGAATAAAATGTAATACCATATTTATACCATAATAAGTAGCATAATTTTCAGAAATGTAAAGACAAAATTTGGTGTATCTTTTGCACTTGAATGCAACTCTTCTCTACTTTTGATGACACTTAAATTTGTCATTTTTTTTATATATTAAGCACTATTTATTCTATTAAACAATTGTAACCATATTGTAATGAAAATTCACAATTTATTTATTATTCCTTACCATTCTTAAACTCAAATATAAAAGTAATGGTTCAAGTCATATGCTGGGGTGAAGTTTTTGGTTGGAGTCGATTTTATTTTCCATAAAACAAGCTCACAGGTCAACATGCAGATTATACTTAATGGCAGTTAAAATAGTATAAATATGGTACAAAATTCACTTAAAACATGACAAACCTGCTGGAATATCATCAATTGGGAATGCTTTCCAGTTTTCCAACCAATGGATGTACAGGATGCCATTTCACCAACCTTTTTATTTTTACTGCACTTCTTGGTATACAGAGAATTAAGTGACTTACCTATGAGAGGTGTCTCAGTCTCTTCTTGGATGGCTTCTGGCGTTGTGACAACAATTCCTGGGAAGCTGTAGCGTTTGTGGGCGTTGCCACCGTGACGCTCCAGAAGTGTTCGTGCAACTGTATTGCTGTTCAGCTGAAAAGTTTGGTTCAATGGTTTTGGTATAATGAAAGAAATCATCTCCAGGATTTTCTCAATTTGTCAGAAATTTATAAAGAATAAAGAATATGCTACCTGTCATTAATAGTAAAATTGTAAATATAAACAGTAGCATCCATATCCCACAGAACTCCACTAGAGATGTCGAGGTGGGGTTAAGGCTGGGCTACCATAGCTTAATTATTTATGGAAGTTGAGGCTGTTATTGTTAAGATAGCCCCATATCAAGGTTACTGTTTTCTTCCAAACATCTGTTGCATGGGTAATGCTGTGAATAAGTGTGTTGTGACAAAGGGTGCTGTACTATAGTGTTGGCAGAGGGATTTTTGTATACAGTAGTTGTAGTCTGCGCTAGTATGTGTTAAGGGAAAAGTGGACACCATTTCATTACCTGACAAGGTGTGCTATGGTTTTCTATCCAGGTTATTAGTTTGGGCATTTGTAGTTGCAGTTGTAATTTATGGATATGGATGATTTGAGTACAGTTGTTGTTTGTTGTTGAAGTTTCTCAAGCTGTCTGGTAGAGCAGCCCCGAGCCTCTGCAGAAGGCCATGGCCTGGACCGGGCTTTCCCTCAGTGCCCTCAAAGAGTGTATGCTACATTGTTGGCGAGTGTGGTTGTGTGCACTGTGGTCTTCCATAATGTGTTTAATAGAGTGGGGTCATTGGGGTGCTATGTTACATCCTGGACAGGCATCCACAATGGCTCTATCCAGCTTCTTCTGATGTGTCAAAAGGGCAGGGTGGTAGCCACATTGCAGCTTGGCCAGGTAGACTCTGTCCTCACGGGGATGGGAGGATTCAGATGGGTGGATGTCAGGAGGTTGTGCAAGTAGCTGAGTGTTGTTTTTGAGTGTTTGGATGGATTGGTGAGTGATTTGTGTATGGATGTGTTTCTGGAGACTGGTTTGGGGTGGGCAGGGTGTAAGAGATGATAGTATTTGAGTATGTAGTGTAGTGGATGGTGTGGGTTTGTGGAGGCTGCAGTAAGTGTTTGTGTGCCTCTCTTGTCAAGATGATCCTTGATCTTGATGATTTTGGTTTCATGGTGTGGGTGGTCTATAGGTGTGGTAGCTATGCAGCCTGTGTTATCATTAGGGCTCTGTTCTCTATGGCCTGAAGAGTGTTGAGATGAGTCTCAGTGAGGTTGGAGGCACAGGCAGGGCTTGCATAATCCATTACTGATCGGATATATTTTTTGGACAATGTGGTTGTGGGTTCTTTGTTGTGTCCAAATGTTGTGCTCGCAAGTGATTTGAGGGCAATAAGTCTTTGTGTGCATTTGTTTTTTATGTTTGTGTTGTGTTTTTTTAATGACATAGATGTGGGGTGGGTGTGTGGTATAGGTGTGTTGTTTATGGTGAGGTGTGGTGTGTAGCGGTGTTCTACATTCCAGTTAGGGAGAAGGGTGACAGTTGACTTGGTGGGTGCTATTTTAAGTCTGATTGTGGTGAACCAGGCATTGTGTTGAGGTAGGGTTGGAGGATGTTAGTGGCTGTCTGGATTTCTGTGTGTACATGAAAGTGTTAGGTCGTCTGTGTAGGAAGCCACATGTATTTGTGGTGCTTGGGGTGTTGGTAGGTCATGCATGTAAAATTGAAAAGAGTGGATGACAGTACAGATCTTTGGGAGACCCCTTTGGGGAAATTTCTGATGTTTGATGACTGACCAACAAATGTAACATGGGCTACTCTTCCTCTCAAGAAGTTGGCCAACCATCTTTTTGTGTTGTTATGCATGTTTGTGAGGTTGTGACAGGGTATGGCATCAAATGCTTTACTAATGTGGAGTGTATTGTGTGGGGAATTATCTGAGTTGATACAATCATAGATTCTTTGTGTCAGATCTGTGAGAAGAGTGTTTGTTGAGTGTAGTGGTCTGAAGCCATGTTGTGAGGGTGCAAGGGGAATGTGTGGTGTGATTAGACTTATGATGAGGCACTCAGTTACTTTGGAGGGGGTGCAAAGGAGGGTGACTGGGCGGTGAAATGAGGGCAGTGTGGGATCTTTGTTGGGTTTGGGGATATTAACATAGCAAACTACAGCTACTCACACAACACAATACCCAACATCTGGAAGCATGTTGGGTATTGTGTTGTGTGAGTAGCTGTAGTTTGCTTTGTTAGTAAGTGTTTGTATACCTTGTGATCCAAAGTATCTAAGATGTATGTTACTGATATTGTCAGGGCCACAGGCAGATGAGTGCTTGAGGTTGTGGATGTGATTCATCTGACAGTTTGTGAATGGTGCGTAGTCTGAGTCAGTGGGGAAACATCTCTTACATCTGATAACTTGTCAGTCTTCAGGGTGAGGGTGAAGGTGGCTGACATGAGAGAAATGTTGGATGAGGGTGTGTGCTTGTTGTTTATTTGTGGGCAGTGTCTGTTGTTTTGATGGCTGCATGTGACTGTGCTGTTGGACAGTGTGATACTGTTTAACTATATTTTGTTCATTATACTGTTGATAGGCCACTCGAGTGCTGTAAAACCTACTGACTCCACTTCCTCCGCAGCCAGGGCACCGGTGCAGCCACCCCTCCCCCTCCACCTCCAACCCCTATCCCCCGTATTTAATTTGTTCTTTCTTTTGAAATTAATAACAATACTACACAATTAATGGAATAAACATGTAAACAGCAATACTATAATGCTTTTTGGCACAAATTCTATGGATGGATACAAAAAATTATTTTCAAAACTAACCTTCCCATCAGCATCATATATTGCTTCTTCCAGATTTGACTTGGATGGTGTCTTGGAATTCATTGAAGCCATTGAAATTGCTGAAGCACATTGTCTCATTTGTTCATCTCGTGCTCTCTTAATTCTAAATGAGAAAAACACAATATGTTGTTAGTCCTAAATTATATTTAATAATTTACCTGTATTTACAAAGCAAGGGGGGAGTTGGAGACTCTTTATCCATGGTCACCCCAAAATGGGGAGTTCCCAGAGGGAGCAAGACATCAGAGCTAAAGATACAATAGTTGTCAAATTTTGTGTACAAAAACACAACCTCAGCTTAATAAATTACAGTTTGCATGGTAAACAGACGATGCCAGTTATGCTGTTGACCAATAAACTACTGTATAGTATATGCATATTTTCTTTACACCATGATACATACAGATAATAGTAAAGTATAATGAACTACTGTGCTTCCATAATTTATTCTCAACTAACTGTACAGTTATCTGGGGACTCTATCTTATAGTGACTACTACATGTGATACCATTACTGGGGAGTAACTACAGTTGACTCTTGAATAACACGATAGTTACGTTCCTGGAGACGTCGCGTTATTTAAAAACGCGTTATTTAAACTTAATTTCCCCATAAGAAATAATGGTAATAGTGGGGGTTGCGTTCCTAGACAATGCAAAAGTCTACCTTTTTTGGGATTTTGTTACTCTAATGTATGAATAGTTGAGTCAAAATAAAGAATGGGTGGCGAAAATAAGTGAAGCGAATCCGAGGAGTTCTTATACAATACGAGTGAAATCATAATGAGCATGTCACGAAATTATATCACTGTCGTCTGTGAAGTGTGTGTGTGTGTTGCCACCACTTCTCCCACGCTACTTCCCCCCCTAGCCCAAGGTTAAGGAAATATAGACCTAGCGTGCCTTGTGTGTGACTCGCTCGTTTTTAGTACAGTAGGTACAGTAATTACGAGTTAACCCCAGCTTCAACACTCAGTCATGCCAGGTGGTACATTTACAAAACAGAAGGTCATATCCTTCCATATAAAGAAGGAAGTATTTCTCGGACAGAGAAAGGAGAAGGAAACATCAGCGTATGGTAAATAAAATGTAAACAAATGATATCACATGTTATCTCCCCCCTTTCCCCTACCACCTCCACCACTACCACGCATGCCGATGACTCATTTCAGTCATGAGTCGTTTGCGAAAACCTTAATACAAATTCGTATACGCCTTTAATATGCTTAATACAAATTGTAATACTGTACTGTATTTACATTTGTAAAGTAACAGTATAGTACACTTCTCTTCACTTTTAACACTCGTCACTCAACTCTACCTCTTCACTCAACTCTCCCTCCTCACTCAGCGCTCTGAGCGGGTGAGCTCAACAAAGAGCTTTATTTAATCGTATCCCCCTATATATTACACAGCGTTAAATAAAATAGCGTTACTCGAGAGTCAACTGTACTGCATTCACAACTCAGTTATAGGAAGCATACAAATTACATCAGTGTAGTATTATTTGTCTAACAGCTAAAGTATTATCAATGCAGTTATCAAAGTTGTGAAACACATCTAACCTCATGAGAAGTGGTGTTCCTGGAGGGTTGAGTTCATCTTCTTGGACTCTAGTAGAGTTTGGTTTCAGTGGCCGGAATGCCAAACCAAAGAAGGCACAACTCAGAGTGATACCTGGGAAGGTCAACACTTTACAATTAACAAAGTATTAAAATATGATCAACTCCTATAGCAGCAATTCTATCAGCTTAAATCAAATCATATTATTAAGGGAAATAACTATTGTACTCATACAGTGTATTTCCCTATACAGTATCAAACATATCCTACTTCATACTGATTCAGAATCTTAGCCAGAACTGTGGTAAAGTTTTTAAGCATTATCACAGCAGACTGACATCAAGGGTTGACAATCAGTGAGTCACTTAACTTTTCCAAAATGGCTGACCAATAATTACATTAATCAACACAGAATATAACCAATACATAAAATTCCTTACTTGTTTATTTGTTTGGAAGATTTTCTACACAGAACTCCTAAACAAAACAGGATTTATTTACTGTACTGTGGTTGGCCATGTTTTGATACCCTTATGCACAGTTGTCAATCTAATACCTCTCTCCACAGTTGTTAGTGTACATTTCTAACACTTGTGAGTTGTCAATTAAAGATTTGAATGAAGTGATACCGGCAGTCTATCTGCATTATTAAAACTCACAAAACACTCTCAGAACACCATAAAAAGTATTAATAATATTTCCGATATACTGTATACTGTTAGCAACAGAGAATTATACCAAATGATCATCAGCATCTTTGACTGCCAAACAATGGGCATCCATTTTAATTAATTGCATTACTGTACTGTATTGTACTTACCAGCATACAACACCAGTGTCCATCTCCAGCTTACTGTAGCCAGCATGAAGTTGTTGAGTGGTGCAAAAACAAAGTTACCAATCCCAGACCCACACACTGCTATCCCTGTTGCTAGTGCACGACGTTTTTCAAAGTAAAATCCTGTAGCAATCACTGCTGGTACGTATATAAAGCCAAATCCAATACCTGTAATGCACAAAATGGTAATAGTATAGTTCTCCTGAGATATTACAGTTGCTTAGCATTGAGGCCCTACATACGATGCTATGTTAGTTTGAACCTATAAACATGTGATTGTTAATTAAATGGAGATGATTTTTTTTCTTACTGATATGTAGACTGATGGTTGCTTGACACTGACAGACACAGGCCACTCAGAGATGCATCAACACAGAGTCCCACCCTTTTCACTCATCACTCAGTATTGTTTTGTGGTACCTCATCTATTACAGTACAGTATTTATAATAGAATTATTTGTACTGTAGTATGATCATGGGTTGTCATATATTCATCATTTCTATATACAGTACAGTACGTTCACTAAGCTTAAAAGTTTCCACTCATGTTCACTGAACAACACTCTAAACAACCATGGGCACTTTCCACTTTGTCTGCAGTCTTTGTATCTTCATACATTCTCTGTACGGTACTGTACTGGGCTGATCACAGCAGCTTGCTTTCTATACCATATATCCTTCAGACCTTGTACACTCCTTGCCATTCCCCTTCATCATATGCTTCCTCTAAGTATATAAAGGCAGGATATAATTCCTTTCCTCTCTCCAAGGATTTTTCAACTCTACATTTGAGAGCTGACATCAAAAAGCCTGTCTTAGAACCAGTATGACATCTGAATTCTGCGTAATGAGCTTGAGAGATTTAATAAATTAACGTTACATAGGCTACAATTTTCTGAGCAGGCAGTACCTGTATTTTTAATGCTTATCATTTCTTGCTACTGTATATCTAATACTTTTATAGTTTAAATATAAAATATCTGACATTAACATCACAATCACAGCAAGTTTCTAAACAGTTCTACTATACAGTTGACTAGAAATTATTCTTCAAGAATGGTTTGACTATAGTATTATGTAAAATTAACTGCATAATACATTTCACCATACAAGGTTAGGATACATAGTCTTTGTTAACATTAAGACAAAAGGAATATCTCCTTACCACCAACAATTCCAAAGGTAAACTGAAGGAAGTATATGCTTGTAGCAAATGAAGAGATTCCAAAGGCAGCTGAAGAGATCAATGCTCCCAAGATACACACTGTTCGGAAACCATATGCATTTGCCAGGGCTGAGACAAATGGACCTGGTAAGAAAATGATAAACATATTGTACATACCCTATAATACTGAAATATATATTAGTTGATATTTTCAATATTGCAATGGTGTTTCAAGCAAATTGTTCAAATGAAACTCTGGAAAAAGGAGCTTAATTTTAAGATGCAATTCAAAACAATTTTTTTCCCAAGGACAGGTGGGACTATAAACCACTTATTAGTTGCCATGCATAGATTTTATGTTGGTACAGTATATGCAATGATTTTTTATAAAAAATAATATACAGTGTACTACAGTATATTATATACCATACTGTACAGTGTATAGCACAGATTACTGGACCAGTAATAATAAGATAATAATCTTGTGCTAGGTTTAAATACTGTACACAGGAATACACCATGGAATTCAAATTGAGAACTTTGTGAAATCTTTTATGAGCTACTGACCAACAATGAGGTAGAATCCACCAAGGAGTGAGCTAACCCAAGAAACCTCTGAGTTCGACACTCCAAATTCCTCTTTAAACATGGGTAGGAGCATCCCACAGGAGAAGATAATGCCGTCCACCACCACATTACACATAAAGGATGCCGCCACTACAACCCAACCCCATCCTCCATCTGGCGGCACCACATGGTCTGGCTGTAAAATGGACAGGTGAATTGTTAGTAAAAATTCATAGCCTTAGTTGGCTTCAGGGTCTACATAAAAAAAAATCAAGCTCATTCTTAAGTTAAAATATTTTTTGTATTTCATTCATGGCAAGGACTATTTTTTTTTTTTTTTATAGGACCTGACACTACTTCTAAATCACTATAAAAGCTCATACGAATAGCAAAAACATTCACAGCTTTGAAATTAGCCTGAAACATTATGGTGAGGTCAGTATTACAAACATATGAACAAGTGCAAATCTGATATGTGTTGTGAATACCAACCCAGGACTTCTAAAGATCAAGCAATGACTGTGAATTTCTTTTACCCAAACCTTTGAAAGCTTAGTTAGATCCGGAGAAGACAGACATGTTGATCACATCTACTGGTATATATAGTAATAAGAATATAATTTCTGCATAAACAGTTTGTAGGATAGCTAAAATGCCACAAGGCTTATTGTAGTGTAATTTGCCTTAGAGTAAGGTACCTTTTAAAATGCTCTAATGGTAAAAAATATAGCAAATTCCAGTCCAATTGGTCATATACTATAGTTCAAGAGTTATGGTTCAATTCTTGCCTGCACGAGCATATATAAACTCTATTTGAGATTTAATTAGGCAGGATAACATAATCAAACCACCAACAGCAACACAAAAGTCTTAGGTTAGAGGCGCCCATATTTCACCATTTTTTTTATTACTGTATACTGTACTGTACAGCAATGACATCGGCTACAAAGACTGAAGGATTGAACAGAGGCAGCCGAGTGATTACTGAATTTACTGAAAGGCATTCTATGTTTGTCAAAATTTCTAAGAATCCTTGACACGGTGAAAATAATTGATCAAAATAAATTTATATACTGTAATTTATATATAATTATGAGATACTTTATCAAACAAAAGCCAAGTCCAATATAATCAAGAGATGAATAAAAATCATACGTTGCTTTTATGTTGACCGAGATATTTCTAAGCAGACAAAATTAAACAGTAGCTCTCCATAGCATCGTAAAGATCACGCTATTGTCTTCCTTATAAACTACAGTAGTGATTCTTCTTACCTCTATATCCTCTTTGTACTCGGCTTGTTCTTCAAAATCTTCATCACTGGTACCAATAACAAACTTTGCAGGAAGGGTTGTGTTGTCATCATTGAGTCCCGCCGTGTCTGTGTCATCACGGCCTGTTGTTTCCATCATGGTCACACTCGGACTAAACACCTGTACAAATAAAAACATAACATATTAATATAAAGCTAGCATACATTTTATTATACGTATAGGTCCTACTGTACGTAGCTGCTAGCCACGCCCACCTTTCTCCAAACGGGAGCAAATATAATAACTTGTCAGTAAATAAATTGCTATTAAAATTGTTTCACCTAATCATAATAGATATCATCATCAAATGTTCTAATTAGTAAGAAGTGATGTGTGATACATTAGCCCACAGAAATGCTGTCCCAACTTTATTTCTAACTTCATAAATGCCAAATGTCCAAGTGTAACTGACTTCCCCTGGCTACATGAACAATGTGGTGTCATGGATAGGATACTCTAGTAAGAATAGTCAAAATCTTCCCATACTCCTTGCAGCATGTCCATTGTCAATGACTCTATGACAGAAACAAACAACAATGTAACTTTTGAGCTTAACCAAGTGTGGGCAATGGTAACACATGCCCACTGCAAAGTATCATTCTCCCCCTCAAAGAAAATCTCCAAATTTGGCACCCACTACAAATTAAACGAATTATTCTGATTAACCCTGTACTTTACTGAGATTGAATGAATGCACATGGAAGCACTTGTCTGATTAGCTTTATTAAACATTTATTATGGGGGTAATACACTTTTGGTACATCGGAGCGCCTTGATTCCTCTGAAATATGCCAGGAAACAGGAACCAGATTAACACTTAACAAAAATAATGGTGGCCTGCATGTTGCCTCGAGTTGTTGGGAGGAATCATGGTTACACCAAATTTATCAACACTGTACTATCCCCTTTAACCCCTTAATACTGTTACTCATCAATCTTTTATATATCAGAGAGAGAGAGAGAGAGATAGAGAGAGATAGAGAGAGTATGAAGCACCTCGCAGCAAAAATAAAGTTCTTTAATTAATAGTATTACTCATCAACAATTTTGTATAACGGTTACGTATTCTATGTGTATTGTACTGTAAAACCTTGAAAATTTGAAGAAGTTTACTGATAGGGGAAGCATTACCTCACACCACCCACACACTCATCTTCCTGATAGAAACTACAGCTGTATGTACAGTCGCGGTCAATAATAATAATCCACGTTTGGTATATCAAACAATTTGCTATCTAATGTTTTCACGTTCACATATGATATTATTGATTTAAGTAGTGCATAGCTGCTTGTTATAAATTAAAAGATGGTAGTTATTGGAAAGTTTATCATCTAAGAAACAGAGGGAAGCTGTCAAACTCTTACGTGAGTTATCCCTACATGGATGATTACATTTGACCGCGACTGTACAGTATTCAGTACCAGTAGAGCGGACTTGTGGGAAGCTCTTATATTAGTGCAACTAAGTGCATCTCTCTCTTTGACCCGATCCAATACCAGTGTACCACTAATATCTCTCTCTCTCTCTCTCTCTCTCTCTCTCTCTCTCTCTCTCCAGTAATCTCAGCTGCACTAAAACACTGAAGCAGGGGGGATGTGGGATAAACAAGCAGATATATTGACGTAAATGTATTAAATATGATTAAAGTAGATTCAGTAACCTCTTTTTGGTAATTGAATCGTCCAAAACTGAGTCACGAAACAAAATCCCTATACATCAACAGTAACATTGATATAATTTGCTTCCTGGTATACTTTGGAGGCATCAAGGTTCTTTTATATACCAAAAGTATATACTATTATCCCCTTAAGGACCCTGTTATTGTGTATGAGACTTGTTGGTATCTTCTGATTCCTCTTGACTAATAAACCACGAAAAAGGGGCATTTCAATGTAGGTAGATTTTCGTGGCACTATCTAAAGGACTCACTAACCACCAATTTTCTTACTACAATCACTGGGTCCCTTAATCTCTAATGTTGCTCCAATATTTTAATTCCCGTCCAGAGGTTTCTATTTTATGGTAAAATGGATGTAAAGAGTGTGAGTTTGTTTCTGGTTTGTCTATCAGTTTAATTAAGTTCTCGTGTTTGTGTTGTCACCCTGTTGGCTGCTATCTGACCTTGCCTATCGTTCATTTTTTATCAGCATTTAGTCAGATAGTATTTTCTTTAACTGCTGAAAACAACAACATGAAGGGCCGAGTTTTTAAATAAGGGGAGATTCTCTTGTTGGTAGATTTTACTGATATCTCCCCTGACTATAGCCTAATTGAAATTACCGTAGATGCTCTCAATAGTACCAATGATAAATCCGTTTTGCGGCATAGTTTAAGGACCCTGTGATCGTGTATGAAAATTGGAGGCTTCAGATTCCTTCCGCCGCTCCCGACCATGCCACGAAACAAGCTCATTCCATAATATAGGTGGTGTTTCGTGGCAATATTTGAAGTACTCGTTAACTCCAATTTTCTGACTACATCACAGGGACCTTTTATTGGAGGAATCAGAGACAGAAGAGACCTTCAAAATCACCAACAAGAGAATCTCCACGTAAACAAATGACCAACAGCATAACAATTATAAACTATTACACAGAGCAGCAACATATCATAATAATGCAAAAACAGATTAATGTACGTTGTTGGTGAATTGGAAGGTCTGTGATTCCTCCAAAGTATGCCATGAAACAGATCCCGGCCCCTAGTTAGTACACAATTGATGATGTCTGTTTTCTGGCATAGTTTGGAGGAATCAGTAGCCTTCCAATTTTCCAACAAGAGAATCTCCCGTTAACACCCTGATGAAAATTAATTAAATTAGTGTGTCATAATACAAACAACATCTTATGGGGACAATATTGTTTTGGTAGCTTGGAATGTCTTAATTGACTCCTCCAAAGTATGCCAGGAAACAGGACATGGTTAAAGGGATAGTATAGTGTTGTTAAATATGGAGCAACTGATTCCTCCAAACTATTCCAAGCAACAGGACACCATTATATTTTTTGTTCATCTGGTCCTGTTTCTTGGCATACTTTGGGGGAATCAAGGCACTCCAATGAACCAAAAGTATACTCTCCCCTTAACAACAAAAACAATGTTGGCCTGTTGCCTGTTACTCCAGATTTTCCAACACCGTACTATTTTATACCCCCGTTAATTAATGGTATATAATCCACTTAATTAACACATCCAAAGCCTGGTATGACCTCACTGATAAGATTTGCTGAATAATGATAATAAAAAATAAATGTTTGCTGACAATGTTAACTAGAATTGTAAACACCTGAATGAAACTATTAATAATGATGATGATATAGATCGAATGTGTAAACAGATGTATTGTAATGTAAATAAACACTTGATGAATAACATATAACAATGACAGGGACAGTAAAATACCTCTTTAATCCAAAACTCATTTGTACAGTCGTGGTCAATAATAATAATCCACATATGGGTATCTCAAACAAATGATGTTATTGTTTTAAGTAGTGTATAGCTCCTTTGTAGTAAATTAGAAGACGGTAGTTAAACTATTTATTGGAAAGTTTATCATCTAAGGAACAAAGATAAGCCGTCAAACTCTTACGTAAGTTACCCCTATATGGATGATTATATTTGACCGCGACTGTATGTTTCAGTGATAATGATGTTTGGAAAGTGTATCAGGATAATATCATGTTGTACACAAGGTAAAACAAACCATTAAGGGGATGTGGGAAAGGGGGACAGGCTTGGGGTTGGGGGGGTTGGGGGTGCAGAAGTAGGGGGACAGGCTTGGGGGGGGGGGTTGGGGGGGTTTAGAGGGGTGCGGGAATAGGGGGACAGGCTTTCTAACCACCCAAAGCCTGTCCCCCTATTCCCGCAGTCCCCCCAAGCCTGTCCCCTACTCCCGCACCCCCTTAATTAATGAATGAAGCATGAGAGGTGACATGGTTCTGTAAATGAGGAGGGCACACTAGGCTTTGATGCCGTTTGATGCCGTTTTGATGCATTTGTTGTATATATACTGTATAAGACTGAAGGAAGGGGGTATTGGTATAGTTAAGGTCAAATGAAGAACAGAAGCAAAAAGTGAACACAAGAGTGAAGAAAAATATAGGGTGAAGAAGAAAATGAAGAATAATATGAAGACAAAGTGAAGATTATGAAGACAGTGAAAAATAAAATGAAGAACAGAAAACAAATAAAATGAAGAATGAGTGAAGAAGAAAATAAAATGAAAACAGTGAAGGAGAAAATAAAATGAAAACAGAGTGAAAAAATAGAAAAAACGAAAAGAAAATGAAGAAGTAGAAGAAATAGAAGAAAAATAAGAAAAACAAAATTATTGTCTCACTTGTCACCCACATACTGCTGTACAATAAATTATTCTAAGGTTCTATAAGTCTATAAGATGAATTAAAGTTATCATATCACATACAACTGCATTATGAGGGAATTAGTAGCAGGCTAGATGAGATAATAGTTTTTATAGGACAAAGTACAGTCACGGTCAAATATAATCATCCTTAAGGGGAGGATACACTTTAGATACGTTGGAGTCCCTTGAATCCTCCAAAGTATGCCAAGAAACAGTACCAAGTTAACAAAAATAATAGTGGTGTGTTGCTTGAAGTAGTCTGGAGGAATCATTTATTCCTGATTTACCAACACTGTATCTCCCCTTTAAAGTGGGTAGCCTAACTTACGTAAGAGTTTGACAGCTTCCCTCTGTTCCTTAGCTGATAAACTTCCAATAAATATATTAAGTACCAAATTTTAATTTAATACAAGCAGCTACACACTACTTAATTAAAATAATAACATTATAAAATATGTGAACGAGAAAATATTAGGTGGCTAATTGTTTGAGATACTCATATGTGTATGATTATTATTGACTACGACTGTAGGCTATATTTCATTTCTACAATGTATATATGTGTTTGATTCGTGGGTGGGTATAACATGAACTTTCGTGGGTGACTGTACACTGACTGTTTGTACACTGGCTGGAGGTATTGATTATTCTCTCTCTCTCTCTCTCTCTCTCTGGGTGCCAAGTTAACGTCCTGAAGTGAGTATAGAGATTATAAGAGGAATAGGCAGATTATATATTATTGTATTATCTATATAGTCGTGTGTGTGTGTGTGTGTGTGTGTGTGTGTGATAGAGGACTGGGTTGATAGTGACCTTGGAGTGTATTAATTTATCTCTATTGTTTGAGGGTATCAATCTATCACATAATATACTTATAATCAAGAGTATATCAGTGTATAATTTACTGTATATTGCCAAGAGGTGTGTGTGTGTGTGTTGTGGTGGATTGGTGGTGGTGGTGGTGGTGTGTGTGTGTGTGTGTGTTGTGGTGGACTGGTGTGTGTGTGTGTGTGTGTGTGTGTTGTGGTGGACTGGTGGTGTGTGTGTATGTGTGTGTGTGGTAGAGGACTGTATATAGCCAAGATGTGTGTGTGTGTGTGTGTGTGTGTGTGTGTGTGTGTGTTGTTGTGGTGAGCTAGTGGTGTGTGTGTGTGTTGGTGTGGTGGTGGTAGAGGTCTGCATGGGTTGGTTGGTTGGTGGTGAACAAGGTGAGCTGCCCCACACAAGCAACAACTTTCACTCAACACAACCTAAAACTCATTCACTTTCACTACCCTCATCCCTCCCTACTCTGACACACTGTATTGTCATTCTCTCTCTCTCTCTCTCTCTCTCTCTCTCTCTCTCTCTCTCTCTCTCTCTCTCTCTCTCTCTCTCAGATAAATATTTATGATCCCCTTACAATCACTATAATTATACAAGTGGGAGTTATCTTTTAAAGGTAATAAAAATGCTTAACAAAAATGATAAAAACAAACAGTAAAACACCTCCTTAAGGGTGTGTGGGAGTAGGAGACAGGCTTGGGGGGTGCGGGAATAGGGGAACAGGCTTGGGGTGGGTAGAAAGCCTGTCTCCTATTCCCGCACCCCCCTAACCCACCCACCAAGCCTATCCCTCTATTCCCGTACCCTCCCAACCCTTCCAAAAAACCCTACTCCCCCAAAACCTGTCCCCCTATTCCCGCACCCCCTTAATTAAAAACTCATTTGTATGTTTCAATGATAATGTTGTTAGGAAATATTACCATGATGGTCATTTATTACTGCAGTATTTTATTTTGATCTTATTAAAGGCACGTAAACAATAGAGGGAAAATGATTATACTATTGTCCACAAGAATACGTACACACACACGCTGTTGTTGTTTTCGAGTATTTACAACACATTATAAAAGATATAAAACTGGTACCTAACTGCAAACCAACAACATTATTATTATTAGGTTGGTTGTTTAAAAATTACCGAGTCACTTGAAAAAAAAAAAAAAAAAAACTTGGTAGACCATTCATTGCAGTACTTCCAGAATTATGACATATGTTTCCATTGCCTACATACATACAGCTTACATGTGTAATAATTCTATGTATCTGCAACACAACATTATAATAGGTTTGTTGTTTTGTAGGCACTGAGTCATTTGGTTAACTATTAAATTTACCGAGTCATTTGGTACACTATTCATTGAAGTACTTTCAGAATTATGACTTCTTTTTCCACTGCTAAAAACCTGTGTACGAAATTCTGTGGCCAAACGTACTGTACTGTGCATTTCCCCGTTCCCAGTGACATTTCTCAACTCTCCTAAACTTTCACACACACACACACACACACATACATCTTCACCCTCCCTCGATCCCTCCCTAAATTACTCACTCAATCACACACACAGACCCTCCCTCATCACACACACACACACACACACACACATAGTCCTCCCTATCACTTTCCGCCACAACCCAATGTCATTCTTTACCTATATTTGTAGTTACTTTCTTGATTAATAACTTTTTTTGTGTGTGCCAATGTGGAGTGGCAGAGAAGCGGGCAGATACACTTTACAGCAGAGGACCTACATTACCTCCTCATTTTTCTGTTTCTCCTCCTCCTCCTCTTCCTCTCCATTTCCTGCTCCTCCTTCCTTTCTTTTTCTCCTCCTCCTCCTCCTCCTTTTCTCCTCCTCTTCCTCCCTATTTTCTGTTCCTCCTCCTCTTCCTCCCTTTCTCCTCCTCTTTCTCCCTATTTTCGGTTCCTCCTTTCTTTCTTTTTCTCTTCCTCCTCCTCCTGCTCTTTTTTCGTCTTCATCTGACCTCGACTGTACCAATATTTTTTATTATATATAATGTGTACGGGAGACAACATGACAAATCACATCGTTTGGAGGAATCCCAGCAGACTTTCTAATTCACCAACTGAAGACCCTGTGATCGTGTACGAGAATTAGTGGCTTCTGATTCCTCCTGAATATGCCACGAAACAAGCTCCTTCCATATATATAGATGTGTGTGTTTCGTGGCAATATTTGAAGGGCTCATTAACCTCCAATTTTTTTTTAACCTCATCACAGGGTCCCTTAAGTTGCTTACGTCGTAGTTTATTTTCTTATCAGAGTTGGTATCGAACAGTTGAGACAGGTCTAGTGAGAAAACAGATGATGACAAACCAACCAACAGCTGCCAAACATCACACAATCTGTCAGTCAGTCAGTCAATCAGTCAGTCAATCAGTCAGTCAGTCAGTCAGTCAATCAATCAGTCAGTCAGTCAATCAGTTGTTGTTGTTGTGTGTTACATTGATGTATTTTGGACTTCATAGTACCTATAGGTGTAACTCCATACCTTTAACTTATGTAAACTCATCCTACCACAACATATATAAGCCCATCCAACCCTAACTTATACAACCTCATCCTAGCCTAATTTATATAAGCCCATCCTAGCCTAATTTATACAACCTCATCCTAGCCTAATTTATACAACCCCATCCTAGCCTAATTTATATAACCCTATCCTACCCCAACTCATACAACCTCAACCTATCACAACTTATACAACCTAATCCTACCCCAAATGTTATAACCCCATCCTACCCTAATCATACAACCTCAACTCTATACCCCCAACCTATGCAACACAACCCTATCCTAACTTATGCAGCCTCATCCTACAGAACTCCATCCTACTCAAACTTACACAACCTCACCCATGTATACCCTAATTTAATACACTTATACCCTGAGTTTATGCTACAACCCCACCTATACCATGTACACTACACCGTTACCTTCCCCTGGTACTCACACACACAGACACACAGTACATACCCTCACCTCAAAGCATGTATGAACTTACCACTCATCTCATAACATACACACACACACATTTACTCACTCACTCACTCACACACACACCTCCAAGCAGAGTTATGTGTACACTATCTCCCATCTCAGAGTACACACACACACACACACACACACAGTCCCTAACCTCACCTCAAATCCCTTATAATCTCATAAAATAGACTGACAGAGTACGGGATAGATGCTTGTGTCAAAACCTTGCAATTATAATTATGTACCCTCTAATTTTCATCTTCCTATACTGGTACCCCTCAATTTTATTCCTCCTTCCTAACCCCCTACCACCTAAAATATACATTCCTTCTTCCCCTCCCTCCTCTTTCTCTTATCTCCTGTTTTTCTTTGACCTTTCATCCCTGCACCTCATTCTTTTCATTCTTTTCCTTTGTTTTATTCCTTTTTCCTTTTGAAACTCTTCTCCTACGTTACCCCCCATTCTTCTCTCCTATTTCTATTTATCCTCTTCCTCATCTCCTTTCATCTATCCCTTTAGTTATTCTTCTTCGTCCTTCTCCTCTCACGTTTCCTCCCATTCTTCTCCCCTTTATCTATTTATCCTCATATTCTTTCATCCAACCCTGTATTCTCTCCTCCTCTTCCTCCTTTTCATCATCCCCCCAAACCATAATTTCGTTCCCAAGTACCCCTCCCTCCCTCCTTTCTTTCTCTCTCTCTCTCTCTCTCTCTCTCTCTCTCTCTCTCTCTCTCTCTCTCTCTCTCATTCGTTCGTCACTTCTTCCCTATCCCTCATCAATCCCTTTGTTTCTTCTTCTCCTTCCTTTCCCTCTCATTCGTTTCCACATCACCACCTATTCTCATTTTATGTTTTTTCGTTCTCTCCTCCCATATAATATCATCTTTACTCACTCCACCTCACGTTCTCTCCTCCAGTAGCCTATCTCATTTCCCCCTATACTGTAATTCTCTCTCTCTCTCTCTTTCTCTCCACCTCACGATCTCTCCTTATCTCATTCCACCTCACGTACTCTCCTCCATTATCTCATTCCCCCTATCCTTCTCTCAACCCCTATACCTCATTTTCTTCTCCCATTCCTCCTACTTTTCCCTCCTCCCTCCGTTCGTTCCCTCCACAAGTTATACACATCACTTGGTCACTTTCATACACCTTTCCTTTTCGTTCCTTGATGCACACTTTTTATTTACTTTGTCAGTTAAGGAGATGGTATATATTTTTTGATACATTAGTTCCTCGATTCCCCCTGGATCCTCCAAAACATACTAGGAAACAGCACCAGAATAACAACAATAATGGTGTTGGCCCGTTGCCTGGTAGTATTTGGAGGAATTAGTTGCTACAGATCATTTTACCAACACAATAAATACATCTCGTGTCAGTCAAAGGTCCTGTTACAAACGTACCCAAAAGTCGTAAACCTTGGCATCCATCCGTCCATCCTTCACTTGTACTTTGTTTTTTCTACCCTGTGGCATTTTATTCCATATTTAGTTTCTTCGTTTTAACATTTTTATCATCATCATCAATACCCCATTTCCCTTAATCATATATTATTATTATTATTATTATTATTATTATGTTTTATTCGTTTTCGTTTTAACATTTACATCATCATCATCAATACCTCATTTCCCTTAATCATATATTATTATTATTATTATTATTATTTTTTATTCGTTTTAACATTTTCATCATCATCATCAATACCCCATTTCCCTTAATCATATATTATTATTATTATTAAGGGGTGGGTTGCTCCAAGGCCAATGGTGAAAAAAAGGAAGCAGAACACAGAAGGTAAAGACACATTATATAGAACACCCAGTGATATGAGTCTCATGTTCCGTATTATTTCCGTATTACTTAAGGACCCTGTCTGTGATCGTGTATGTAAAGTGGAGGCTTCTGATTCCTCCTGACTATGCCACGAAATAAACTCCTTCCGTATAAGTGGTGTTTCATGGCAATATTAAATTTGAAGGACTCATTTATTTCCAATTTTCTATCTACATCACAGGGTCCCTTAATAAAGCCAACGAAATTTTCAACTCCCCTTAAGGGGGGGTGGGAATAGGGGGAGAGACTTGGGAGGGTTTTAGGGGGTGCAGGAGTAGGGGGACAGGCTTGGGGGGGGTATGCGGGAACAGGGGGACAGGCTTTCTACCCACCCCAAGCCTGTCCCCCTATTCCCGCACCCCCACAGTCCCCCCCCAAAAGCCTGTCCCCTACTCCCACACCCCCTTAACCCCTCCATAACAAGTTCTTGCAACCATGACAAAAAAAAAAAAAAAAAAAAAATCCATGACACTATATTGTATGGATCCCTTTATATACAATCATCTGGAGTTGGTCATGATGAGAGTTTAAGGGGGTGTGGGAATAGGGGGCAGGCTTGGGGGGTGCGGGCCGGGGTCTTAGGGGGTGTGGGAATAGGGGGCAGGCATGGGGGTGCGGGCCGGGGTCTTAGGGGAGTGCAGGAATAGGGGACAGGCTTTCTACCCACTCCAAGCCTGTCCCCCTATTCCCGCACCCCCCCCCCAAGCTTGTCTGTCCCCTACTCCCACACCCCTTTAATCAAAATACGGTGTTGTTGAGAACGAGTCAACTGAGAGATATACTGTACTTCAATACGTGTATGTCTACAAATAAATGTTTTATATTAGCCTAGTATGACGTAATGTCTCCTTGAACATGATGGTCTATAACTTACTTAAATTAAATTCCACTCACACAACAGACAAAAAAAAAAAAAAAAAAAAAAAATCAGACAATAATAACAATGACTAAGGTGAGATTTTCTGGACAGTGAATTGTAAGGTCTGTGATTCCTTCAAACTAAGCCAAGACACAGATACTTTATTATTACCATTGAGGGCGTCTGTTTTCTGGTATAGTTTGGAGGAATCAGAGACCAACAAGACACGTAGCCTAGCCTAGCCTAATCTTCCTTTTAACACAACGAACGCTATAACAATTAAGCTGTTTCCACCTAGCCTCTTTTCCTTTCTTATGTAGCCTATTCCTCATAATGTTTCTCTCCATCCTACTTTCTCTACCAGTCCCTTCATCCTCATTTAAGGGAAGGTTATTTTGTTGGTGAATTGTAAGGTCTCTGATTCCTTCAAACTATGCCAAGAAACAGATCCTCTATTATTACCATTGAGGGCGTCTGTTATTGGGTAGAGTTAGAAGGAATTAGTAGACTTCCAATTTACCAACAAGATAAGAATCTTCCCATAATTAATTGTTTGTCCATTGCCACTTATGCTATCCAACGGCGTTTATCTGTACGATAATAATATATACTTTTTTACGCAACTGTACAGATCACCCGTCCTCATAAGTGTCTCGTTATTAGCCTCATTCTCAACCAGTAAATAAGTTACATAAAGGCGAAAACACTCAAGGTCCATGTTTACAGTTACTGTAAACACTATCTCATTTCGTTTGTTTTTTATCGAACCTATTTTTATTATTATTAGTTTTATAATTGTTATGGATACAAATCTAATTGTCATCTCAACTTTGATAATCTTGCTAAGAAAAAAGGCTGTTTTGTATCGTTCGACATTACTGCATTTTTAAATTTCTTAATTTTCCATAAATAATAGTGTAATTTTAATAACAATAATAAACACTGCACCATTAGTCTCCTTCATATACGTTTACTTCATCTTCAGAAAGTCATGTAACATAATTCCCATTTGATATCTGGATAACACACATCAAACTATTTATATAAAGGTGAATGAGACCTTGATCCTATAAAGGTCTACTTGCAGTCCTATGTTAATTAATTAAGGACCCTGTGATCGTGTAAGAAAATTGGAGGCTTCTGCATGGCTGATTCCTCCTTACCATGCCACAAAACAAACTCCTTCCATACAGGTGGTGTTTCGTGGCAATATATGAAGGACTCATTTATCTCTAAATTCCTGACTACACTACATCACAGAGTTCCTTAATTAGGCTAGTTGACTTCACTTACAAAACAAAAAAACAACACACACACATACACAAAATGAGCCTCCCCCAATCAAAACAGGAATACACTTACCTAATGTAAACGTTCTTTAGTACAAAACTTCTCTGCATAGCCTAATGACCCTCTTTACTAAGTAAGGCACACGGATGTGGTAATTATCGGCTCAATTTCTTGCTCAATATTTGTAGGTAATAATATCGCTGCAGGTGTCAATTGAACATGTGTCACCGTAACCACCAGCATAACCAACCATTCAGTGAGGAACAGTATATTAGAAGAGGTGTTGTGATGAACTAAAATGAGTGGTTTGAGTAGATGTGTGCAGGAATTAATCAGTTGCTTGATGGTGAGGTTATGAATGAATGAATATGGAACTAAAATCTAGGTATGGTATGCAGGCTTTGGGGACACGCAAGAGAATAACAATAATATGCTATTGTGTCAAGCAACTGCATCACAATGTAAGAGAGAACACAGGCAGAGTTAAATGGAAAAGGAAATGAACTTGATGTAAACCAAACGAGAGGGAGAGAGCTAGGGCCAGCTAAAAAGATTAGGCTACGCACACACAGAGCTGAGGTGAGATACTGATGAGAGAACAGAGCAGTAGAAGCAGTGAGGACGGTGTATGAGTGTATCGTATCTACAGGCCACAGGCAGTATTACCAAGGTATATACAGCTAAGTGTAGTTATATGTACCTTGAGTTATTACCCTCGTCTTCTACCACTCACTCCTCTTTTTATCTTGAGTTTAGATAATGTTTTCTCTACTTGACCTTCATCCCCAAAGAATGATAAGATAGAATATTATTGTGCCGATAATGTGGTGGTTACGTGAAAAATTTTTGGAACTCTTATAAAAACATTGTTATTATGTTGACAATTATCTTATGTCACAGATGGTTTTAATAGTTTATACTGAAGTTAATGGCAGCTTTCTGGCAGGAAGTGCAGAAACTCATAAACAGAAAATTCATATACTGTACTTTACGAGAGTTCTGAAAAGTTAATTAGTAATTGTAAGTCTTGATAGATTGAAACAAAGCAAATAATAATAATAATAATACGGACAGAAATACACCTTGAAAATTGGAACCAAGCAAATAATAATAATAATAATAATAATAATAATAATAATAATAACAATAATAATAATACGAACAGAAATACACATTGAAAGAATTAATTTGCTTACCCTAGGGGCCTAGAAGATTATTTAGTATGTCTGCCAGTAATAAGGTATATGTATACAGCCTAATAACTTGTTGGGTCTTTTCACGACCAACATAACGTATAGCACTCATCCAGATTCCAGACCAGCCAGAGAAAACCTAGCCTATAGGCTATCTATGATACCTAAACTACCTTCCTATAAGCCTCACCTAGACATTTATCTCTTCAAGTGTCATTCACAACTCGAAATCAACGCCAAAACACTTATCTCTTATCACAAGCGGCATCTCCACACCAGTCACACCAACCAACCAACCAACCAAAACCTAGCCTAGCCTATACCAGTTATTGTGTACAGTCGAGAGCCAAAACAATTAAGTAAACTTGTACTGAGGATTGATTGATTGATTGATTGATATTAGGCGCCGCAACAGCGATAGAGAGGTGATAGAGAGATGAGACAGCAAGCAGGATAAAGGAGTAGGACACTGTTGATGAATCTGGAGCAAGTGATTCCTCCAAACTAGTCCAAACAAGACACAGGGCACCATTATTTTTGTTCATTTGGTCCTGTTTCCTGACATACTTTGGAGGAATCAAGGCACTCCAATGAACCAAAGGTGTATTAGGCCTAACACCCGTCGTTTAAAAATAATTGAGGGCCCTTACTGGAGCTCTATGAATTCTCCAAACTACTCCAGGCAACAGATTCCCTATTAGAAACACTGAAGCATTTTATGGACTGGATTATTTGGAGGGTACATAGAGCTCCAGTAAGGGCCCTCATTTTTTTTTTAACTACGGGCCTAATCTCTTAAGTATATAATTATCTAGGTCTGCTTCGAATAGCCTAATGATGGAGTAATAAGTGTTGTAATTAGTTCACTGGTATAAGTCAATTGATTACTTCGAATAGCCTAGCTGATTATGGAGTAATAACATAGGTCCAGATAGGCAGGATAAATAATAAGTGTTGTAATTAGTTCACTATGTCAAATTATTCCAAACTTCAACAAAGACTGGATATACGCTACTCATTATAGGAGATTATGCAAATTTAATTCTAATAGAATGTGGTAATACTCTGATACAGTTTCCAGGTAATAATAATAATAATAATAATAATAATGCACAATGTAGAAAAAAATAAGAAACTTAATATACCGTACTATTACAAATATTATTATTCATGACAATCCCAATCCCTATCTCCTATCAGAAACTCTCGTGCTCTGAAAACACTACGAATTTGAGAGAGAGAGAGAGAGAGAGAGAGAGAGAGAGAGAGAGAGAGAGAGAGAGAGAGAGAGAGAGAGATTATGCATTTGGAGGCAACTGTACAGTCATGGTCAAAAGTCCTGCATCTGATGAAAGAAAGTGAACCATTTGAGTGAATAATTTGAACCAATATGAACAGCTATAGTTTCGCATCATTCTTCGAGACCTTCAGTAGTAGTTGTTGCAGGAAATATTGGCCGTGACTTTATATTGTTACTTAACCTATATAAATCAACAGCTCTTGTGTATCAGTGTTCTAGTTCTGCCTGTTTGTTACGCTTCTCATATCATATACTTTAGTACACGTGATCATATAATGTGGTCTTAATCGGTAGACGAAATTCATATTTATGGCAGATCATAAGATAGGATTGATATGTCACCTACTGACATAAATTATAACCTACAGTACTGACATTACTGTACGGTACTGTAAATACATAGACTCTACTGTATGTGCTTTGTTTATTTGGGCTTAACAACTATCGACGGCGTATATAGTAATTAATTTAGACGATACAATTTAGAGTGATAGAGTGTGCCCAAGAAATTTTTTCCATTGCTATTATTTAGATCTTATCATAAGATATGATTTAGCCAAAAATTACTTGTTCGAGGGACCCTGTAATGTAATAAGAAAATTGGAGATAAATGAGTCCTACAATTATTTCTACGAAACACACACACCTAGGCTATATAGGAGCTTGTTTCGTGGCATGGTCAGGAGGAATTAGAAGCCTCCAATTTTCATACAGGATGCATGACGATTGATATGATTCCATGCTGTTTTGATATGATTCCATGCTGTTTCTTATGTTTTACTTTGACCTGACAATAATTAATTAATAATGGGGACAAGGTGAACTAGAAACATGCATGGTCTTAGCATACATGCCCCTTTCTATACTTTACTACCGTATTTAGATAACATAGGTTTAAACTGACACAACTATATTTAGTAAGCTTATAAAAACACTACAAAAAGAAAATATAAATTGTTACTTTTGACAGCAAATCAACGTTCCCTACCAAATATTTACTGTAGGATCTAAGATGATAACTTTGTCATTATATATTATGCGATACATATCTTATCGTAAACTCGTTTCATAAAATTATTGTAAATTTAATTGTTGTCAAACTTTAATAGAGGACTAGACCTAGATATAAAATGATAACTTTGTTATTATATACGGTACTATGCGATACATATCTTATCGTAAACTCGTTTCATAAAATTATTATAAATTTAATTGTCGTCAAACTTTATTAGAGGACTAGACCTAGATATACCATGTAGGCACTCTTTCATTATAGTAGGCTATATTAAGGAACTTACATTTAAATTATTATTATATACCGTACTTTCTCTTGTGGTACTTTTGTAAGTTACTTCCCAAACCAATTAATGTCAATCATTTATCGTACTGACTGATTACTCGCTATAACCATGACGGGTATAATTAAGCTACATCCAACTGAAATAAACATTACATTACCGTAAAGTTAGGCTACAAGTAAATTGTTGTTCCTCCACAAAACTGCATTACATAAATACTTCTTTGTCCACTTGCACTTCACTCAAGAAATGGTGTAGGAATAAAATGGTTAGGTAAGGTATAAGAGGCAGCAGATTTTCACCCAAGCCTCGTTGACTCGTTATTCACATTAATAAAACGGTAGGCTATATACAAGTTCTCTAGAGTAACAAACAATAATACTGCATGGGTTCTCTGTAAATGGCTTTCTTAGTTCTGTTCACACCCATTGTCAAAAAATATCCTACCCACTCAGACACCAGCTAGATTATTTCAGTCTCCGGGTCTGAAGTGTTATAATAGAAAGGAAATGTTATAGTAGAAAGTAAATATTATAATAGAAAGGAAGTGTTATAATAGAAAGGAAGTGTTATAGTAGAAAGGAAGTGTTATAATAGAAAGGAAGTGTTATAGTAGATAGGAAATATTATAGTAGATAGGAAATATTATAGTAGAAAGGAAATATTATAATATAAAGGAAGTATTACCAGATCCACTCACTGCTTTCCCCCTCCACACACACACACACACACACACCACTTGAGAAAGGACGTGCAGTAGCCTATTATCACTTTACTACTGCTGTTATCTATGGTTGTGTGTGAATGTTCATGGTGTGATTGTTGTGAGCCGTTGTGCCCACCACCACCATCACCACCACTACCACCAAAGCCACTGTCAACCACGGGAGCGAAGCCTCAACTCAGCCACTGTTCCCAGATTGCGTTACAATTTTACCCAATAACCTGCAACCCAGCACAATGAAATCGATACAATAATAATCATCCGTTGCTGGACTGATTGTTATTTATATTGCATTTTTTAAACTTAACCGAGCCGTATGGTATGATATTTTCTAGATTAACATTACATGAAGAAAGGAAACTTGTCTCCATAGAATGGTATGTGCCCAAACACGACTGGCAATACTTTAGAACTGCAAAAAATGTATATCTTGGGTACGATAATTACAAGATGACCTACACATATTTTACAAGTAACATTGTGTGTAGATATTAAGGAGTTAAACAATTATAGCTGTACGTTTTTATGGAATAGGTACACTGCAATATTAGCACCAACACGCAATGTTTGTTTACATGACTTGTTCATCTACTTGGAGGATTGTTTCCACTGATCTTAAGACAGTCTTGGTATCACTAATATGTGTTATGCATCTTCCTGGGCTTCAACGTGTGTTTATATTACGAAATAAGAAGCATTTTGACAAATCTACGAAGGTGTGGCTAAATTGACAAAACACTAATAGTGGATGTAATTCTATTAGCGTTAAGAAATAATATTATCACACCTCCGCCACTTGGACCAGCTGATTGTTGCCAGGTAAGGGGTGCGGTCTGTGGCCAGCCAGCACAACACAGCAACTCAAGTCAACCTATCCTGCTGTACTTTATCATGGGTTAAACACTGAACATAGATGTATGGCAATGCTAATAGCCTACACACTAAATATCAACACTATGCCAGCAATAATCAGCACATTAATCAGTGAATGGTCCACAAACAAAGAAATATACCAAAACTGAACCTATAGTTGTATGGGAATGCTAATAGCCTACACACTAATTATTAACACTATGCCTACAATAAGCATTATATTAATCAATGAATGGTCTACAAAGGATTATACCCAGTATCTAGTTATCTTCTATAGTCTACTAGCTTTCAAGCAAATAATGGGAACATACAGTATATGCTGCTATTCAATATAACATAATAATATACCTCATAATGTAATCATAATATTCATAACAGTATCATATGCTTCACAAACCTGCTTCAAGGCAAATCTATCCACTTATTACTATTAATGTATTTTAACTTTGACACACTATACACCTATTTTATACTGTGTGAAAATTAATTAATCACTAGTTCTCACATTTTCACACAATTTACAGCAATCGATCCTCACACACACACACGTACAGTAGGGTACATACATAATTATACATTCCGAATGAAAATATACAGTGCCGTAGATAAAGTTGAGTATTGTACGTCATGAGTAGGCTACACCAACAACAACAACAACAAAGAACGGAGCAGCTGATGTGAGAAATCAATGAGGATGAGGTCGTTGTCATGGTTACACCTAACTTACCACATTTACCAACCCCCATCCCGACCTTTATTATTATTATTATTATTATTATACGAGTTCATTATATTATCACATGGTGAAGTTTGTTTGTTTGTTTGTTTGTTTGTTTGTGTGTGTGTGTGTTCAATCAGCCGTCCAATAAATGAGGAAATAATAATAATAATACCTGGTAATAATAATAATAAAAATAAATAAATACATAGCTACTCCTCTCAGATAATTATTATTCAAATGTTTCGTCAGTTATACTAAGATTATATAATGTTTAGACTAATATCAAGCAATAATGATCTTATTGTATTAACAGTCACTTACAAAGAAAACACCCCCAGCGATGACACCCCATATTTTGACTCATACGTGACATTATTATAATTGTTATTGTCTCTGTTTGTCTGTCTGTCTGTCACATACACACACACACACACACATTTTCTCTGTTATTGTCTGTTTGTTTGTCTGTCTGTCTGTCACACACACACACACACTCTCTCTCTCTCTCTCTCTCACACACACAGTAACACTTTGAATTCTCATTAAATAGATAGATAGATAGATAGGTATCTTTCTCTCTTTCTTTTTCTCTCTCTTTCTCTCTGGATGGCATAAGCAACATAAATCTTCGACAAAAAGGCGTTTCGTCGCTAAAATCGCACTGCATAATAATAATGGAGACAGAACGACGAATAGAACTTTACGTCGAAGAAAGTTTAATAACATTAGTATTTAATGACGTCAGAGAAAGGTGTTGATAAATAAATGAAAGGGTGATAACAGAACCAATATAATATAAATCAGGAGTAACAAGGGTTATTTTCTATTAACAGTGTATGTATGTATGTATGTACAGTCACGAGCACTAATAATAATAATCAGGTGTGCTTCAAATACCTACCTAGAGACAGTAAATAAATGCACAGTAAGATCACCATTGAAGTAGGTTCTATACTACATTTTAGGTATTCGAATTGGACTCTTTAAGGGGAGAGTATACTTATTTTTAATACATTGGAGTGCCTTGATTCCTCCAAAGTATGCCAGGAAACACGACCAGATTAACAACAATAATGGAGTCCTGTTGCTGGGAATAGTTTGGAGGAATCATTATCTACAAAAATGTCAAAACTGTACTTACTTCAACCAAAACAAAGCTGTATAGTTATTAGTGCTCGTGACTGTACAAACCTTTACTACGACTCTAAACACAGTAAAATAGTCGATCACTAGGCATGAACTTGTGCTACAAATGGCCCACGAGTTCTTTGTTTATTTTGTAGGCTATATGCAGTAAGCAGAGCGTGACCTAGAAAGGGGAATTATGGTCTATTTTTAGTCCTTTAGGGAGACTTTCTTTTTATATGTTCGCTAATTATTAAAAGGCTACTGATTCATTTATATAAAGTTTTAAACCATGCCGGTAAACAGCTAGTCGCCCTCAATGGTATGGTACTAATAGTTGGAATGACTGTTTCGTGGTTTAGTTTGGAGGAATCAGTAGAAACCATTCATGCAATTCACCAACATACGAAACTCTCCCCTTATAATGTGACAAAACTGAGGCTGAGACAAGACAAACAATTTATCATAATGTAAACAAACAATGAAAGGTAAACACTTATTGTTGTACAGTACTCGTATTTGTATTTTTTTTATAATTTTACCTCCTTCCTGCCCCTTGTGTGACGTCATGTGTATGTGTATGTGTGTGTGTGTGTGTGTGTGTGTGTGTGTGTGTGTGTGTGTGTGTGTACCCATTTTATCTATTTGTATCTTTACGGGATTGAGTCCATCTCGTCGTAAAAAAATGCGTTTATTAAAACCCAATTATCATATTTTTCTTTAAATTTATGTATGATATTGGCACACACCACTTCCTTGTGTTCCTTTGATGTGTGTGTGTGTGTGTGTTGACCTGGACCTCTCTTATAGGCTTAATAACAATATATCCCATCATAATTACTCGACCTATATAGTGTGTAAGTAGTAGTAGCCTAATACATCAGCTGGCCTTATGAACAAGCTGATGATATTTACTGTGTAAGTAGTAAATAAAGTGTGTAAGTAGTAGATATAATGTGTAAGTAGTATATATAGTGTGTAAGTAGTAAATAAAGTGTGTAAGTAGTAGATATAGTGTGTAAGTAGTAGTAGTAAAAGCAGGAAATTAATTAAACCGTGAAAAAAACGCACTATATATATATAGTATTTACTTGCTCATTTATTACTGAACACTATCTGCATATTTTTTTTTACCGACAGATGATAAAAACAAGAACGAAAAATGATAATTATGTTTCAGTCAGAAGAGAATGGGACAATATCACTGTGTTATTGGAGCCACTACTCATTTCCACAACTGCTGACCTACAAAACACACCTCACATACAGAGATTTTTATTTACCGACGGACGATAAAAACAAGAACGAAACAGATGACAAATGAGTACCAGCAGCCAGAGAATGGGACAAATAATAATTATGCTGCATTTTGTGTTTGTTATTGGAAGCTACTCATTTTCCCAAACTATCCTACAAAACACATACGGAGACGTTTTTTATGTACCGGTATATATATTTTGTTCCTAAACCAGTGTAGTCATGTTTTTAGGGTACAGTACAGTAGTGTTGGTAAATCTGGAGTGCATGATTCCTCCAAGCTATAGTCCAGGCAACAGAACACCTTTATTTTCGTCAATTTGGTCTCTTTATTATCTATTCTTTTTTGGCAAATCTGTTTCTTTTCCTTGTCATATATTGAAGAAATCAAGGCGCTCCATAAATGTACCAAAATAATAATTAATTAAAGGGTCGTCATCATTATTTGCCGAATAGCCTAATCCAGTTTGTTCCTAATCACCAAGCTCCTCCCCTTCCTCCACCCCACCCCTCCCCTCCCCTCTACCTTCCCCCCTTCCCTCCCTCCTCCCCTCTGCCTTCCCCCCTTCCCTCCCCTCCCCCATCCCTCTTCCACCCATATCTCAGAAGTGGAGTGTGGTAAGGTCGTTACTTACTCCTCTCTCTCTCAACAAGGAAAACCCAAGTTGAAATGGTAGGTTGCTTTCACTGTGTTTCACACACACACACAGGTAAAAGAACACACACACACACAGACAATGGGACGGTGGGTTAGTTACTCCCTCTCTCTCTCTCAACAAGGAAAATCCAAGTTGAAATTTTAGGTTGATTTCACACACACACACACGTTTCCGCCAGCATTATTCTGCAACCTTGACTGACAAACCTATATGGCTACAACAACTACTACTACAGTACTAAGAGAGAGAGAGAGAGAGAGAGAGAGAGAGAGAGAGAGAGAGAGAGACGTTTCAAGGGATAGTAACGAGGAAGGGAGGGTTGGATTTGAGATGTGTAGGATGTGAGGTGTAATTTAAAATAGAGTACTGTAGGATTTGAGTTGTACTATAGGATTTGAGGCGTACTGTAGGATTTCAGGTCTACTGTTAAATATAGTACTGTAGGATGTGAGTTGTACTAAAGGATGTGAGGCGTATTGTAGGATAAAGTATTGTAGGATTTCAGGTGTACTGTTAATTAAATATACTACAGTAGGATGTGAGGCGTATTGTTGGATAAAATACTGTAGGAATTGAGGCGTACTGATAAATAGAGTATAGGATGTGACGTGTACAGTGAGGTAAGAAATTCGTCTCTCTCTCTCTCTCTCTCTAATGGCCACTATCTAAACAGGAACAGGAGGAGCAGGAGAGGGGGAAGAGGAAGAGAAGGAGGAGGAAGTGGGGAAGAGGAAGAGATAAATAGGAGTGGGAGAAAGGTTGAAAAGGAAGGGGAGGAGGGGGAGAAAGGGAAGAGGAAGAGAAGGAAAGGAAGAGAGAACTATCAGATGTAAGAGAGGAGAGGTGTGGGTGTAAGAGGGGATGAAAGAAGGATGCAACTGTAAACAAAGGAGAAACAACAACAACAATAACAACAACATGGGACAAATGAGGATAAAGAAGAAGAAAGAGGAAAAAAGAAAAGGAAGAAAGAGAAAGGCGTAAAGGAAGAACTGTACTATAGATAAAGACAGTAAAGACTGAATATACCAACTTCAATAAATTTATCATAGACTGAGAAACCAAGTGAGGAGGAGGAGGGAGAGTGGGGAGGGATGGAGGAGGAGGAGGGATGGAGGAGGGAGAGTGGGGAGGGATGGAGGAGGAGGAAGGGAGAGTGGGGAGGGATGGAGGGTATCACGTGTAAGTTAGGGGTGAGGAATGTGATGTGGAGGGAGGGGTGGTTGTGGAGTGGGAGGGAGGAAGGGAGGTGGTTGTGGATTGGGAGGTAGGGAGGTGGTTGTGGATTGGGAGGGATGTAGGGAGGGGGTTGTGAGAGGGAGGGAGGGATGGTAGTGGATTGGGAGGGGGTAGTGTTGGAGAGGAAGGGAGGGAGGGAGTAGTACATTGGGAGTGGGGTGGAGAGGGACTGAGGGAGGGAAGGAGTTGTAAGACTGGAGTAGTAGTAGTAGTAGTAGTAGTAGTAGTTTGTGCAATGCAATGTGAGAGGCCCGGTTGCATATTTCCATTCTGTATACACTCTCATCTCAATAACACTTGCTAGACACCCTCACAGCTTGGTTAGGTTAGGCAAGGTTAGATTACGTTTGGTTTGGTTTGGTTTGGTTTGGTTTGGTTAGGTTAGGTTAGGTTAGGCAAGGTTAGATTACGTTTGGTTAGACTAGGTATGGTTTGGTTTGGTTAAGTTAGGTTAGGTTAGGCAAGGTTAGATTACGTTTGGTTAGACTATGTTTTGTTTGGTTTGGTTTGGTTAGGTTAGACAAGGTTAGATTACGTTTGGTTAGACTAGGTTTGGTTTGGTTAGGTTAGGTTAGGTTAGGCAAGGTTAGATTACGTTTGGTTAGACTAGGTTTTGTTTGGTTTGGTTTGGTTAGGTTAGGCAAGGTTAGATTACGTTTGGTTAGACTAGGTTTGGTTTGGTTTGGTTTGGTTAGATTACGTTTGGTTAGACTAGGTTTGGTTTGGTTTGGTTTGGTTAGGTTAGATTACGTTTGGTTAGACTAGGTTTGGTTTGGTTAGGTTAGGTTAGGTTAGGTTTGGCAAGGTTAGATTAGTTTTGGTTATAGGTTTTGTTTTGTTTGGTTAGGTTAGGTTAGGTTACACTAGGTTGGGATAGGTTATGTTATGTTATGTTAGATTAGGCTAGGTTGGGATAGGTTCAACTAGGTTGGGATAGGTTTTATGTTATGCTAAGTTAGGATAAGTTAGGATAGGTTAGATTCGGTTTTGTTACGTGAAATAAGATTATTTTAGGTTTTGTGATCTTAGATTAAGCTAGGCAAAGTTAGGTTAGGTTAGACAAAGTTTCCTAAAAATTAGCTGGGGAAAAACAGTAGGCTATTACTATTTTAATAAAGAATTATCATATGGTTTGTGTTATCCCTACCTAAACGTCATTTTCCAACAATCTATTATTATGACTATTATTATTATAATTATTATTATTATTAATATTGCGTCATTTTCCAACATATTATTATTATCATCATTATTATTGCGTCATTTTCCAATATATTATTATTACTATCATTATTATTATTATTATTATTACTGTTATCATTATTATTGCGTCATTTTCCAACATTTTATATTTATTATTATTATTATTGCGTTAGTTTCCAACATTTTATTATTATAATTATTATCATCATCATCATTATTATTGCGTCATTTTCCATTTTATTATTATTATCATTATTATTATTTTTATTATTATTATCATTATTATTATTTTTATTATTATTTTGCGTCTTAAGGCCCCAGATGAGACGAGCTCGTATACAGAAGGGAAATACAAGACCAGACCAGACCAAGGGACCTGTTTGTGTGTTGACGGCTCTGGCTGGTTGACTCCATACCATGTAACCCTCCTTACCTGCTGGGGATTACCCGAGGGAGGGAAGGGGGGGGACGGGGGGGGGAGGAAGTAGGAGAGAACTGATAGGAAATAATAGTGCGTAGAAAAAAGAGGGGAGGGTAGAATATATTTATGCAAAAATGTTGAAATCTTGTATGTGACTAAAAGGTTAGGATGTGGAATATTTAATGGGACTTACATAATAAATCAAAAGTTGTTCATTTTAATGTAAGACGCACATTGCTTTACAAAGATAAAAACGTAGTTAATATTAATCAATCAACATCAATGTATAAATGGATGGAGTCACAAGTGTTTACATGTCACATTCGGAGAATTTACATGTTTATAATGTAATTTTTTTCACACCCATCTATCTTCAAAACAGTATTACAGTGTATATCAATAAACCTCAAATATATAATGATCCCACTGAATCGACTACACACACACACACACACACACACACATACATATATATACAGGTATACAAGGACAACCAACACGGTATAAGACCAATAGAATACTTTAAGAACCACGACACTCAGAATGTGCATCCTGACATTGAACTTCGAGTGCAGCCAAAGTTGTAAAGAGATGATTCTATTCAGAGATAAAGCCACAACGGAACATCTCAACTCATTGGAGGGAAATTTTGAAGAGCTGCTGATGTTGTTTGATTCACCATCCACCAAAGAGGAATATTAAGGTTGTTTGTCCTACAGTAGGCTATATTATACAACAGTTTCGGTCACTACTTGTTGGATGCTATTATGTGCCATCCAAATGTTGTCCATAAAAAAGAGGACTTCACCAGGCAGCAGCAGCAGGTTCTTAATGGTAAACCTGTATGCCTGAGAAACTCGACCTTGGCAACTATAGATAGGTGAGCTACTATGTGAGGCCCAACGTCCCTGAACTGACTAGTAGTAGATGCTATCAGTGTCAACGGTTTGGACATATCAGACAGGACAACCCATACAGGAGTAAAGAAATGGAAGAGTAAAGAAATGGAGGTGAAAAGTTGGTAAGGGAATCACACAACTCCACCACGTCAAGAAGTAAAGCCAAGGTGTAGTGTTGGAAAGGGGTACACTCGTGATACATAATTTCTGACCAGAGTGTGAGGAGGAAATAGGCTTCGAATCGCCTGGTATTGCTCATTTCCCCACCCAGTATATACACCTATAGAGGCTGAGTTCGAATGCAGGGTATGTATATGTGTGTGTGTGTGGTGCCTGCCGTTCATCTCTGGTCAGGAATTACGTATGCAAGTATAGAAAGGAGTAGAGCCCGGTGTAGTGTTTCCTGGCATACTTTGGAGGAATCAAGGCCCTCCAGTCTATTAAAAGTATACTATCCCCTTAATGGGTCTGTCTGTCTGTCTGTCTGTTTGTTTGTCTTTTGTCCATCTTTGGGTTCGATTCCTGGGCGAATGTCGGTGGTAAATCTGGAGCAACTGAAAAATCCTCCAAACTATTTTATAAAACAGAACACTTTTTTTTTCGTTTGGTATTTATATTGTTGGAGGAATCAAGGCGCTGCAAAGTTCCAAAAGTATACTACCTATTTAATTAACTGATCATATAAATTCACAAGATAATATGTGGGATTATTACACGAGTTTTCATGTAGTAGTGAGAGAGAGAGAGAGAGAGAGAGAGAGAGAGAGAGATATTGGAGAAACTTTAGACACTATAAACATACTAAAACAAACATCACAACACTTGATAATAAAGATTAGTACAAATTTAAAAAAAAAAGATACATAAAATACTGTTGAGTTACTTTGGCCCATTTCTGGCTGGCTGGCTGGCTGGGGAAGTGCATGGGGAGTGGGGAGTAGGGCGTAGGAGTTGGGAGTGGGGAGTTATGAACATGGCAACTTAAACCATAAATATCCTCGGCCAGACGTCGCCAACTACTTGAGGTATAGGCTATATTATATCACTCATTCCCAGCGTTTGTCAGCCTGTTTCATATCTTAGGACCCTGCATGTGATCGTGTATGAAAATTGAAGGCTTCTGATGAATCCTCACCATGCCACGAAACCAGCTAGCTCCTTGCATATAGGTTTGTGTGCGTGTGTTTCGTGGCAATAACTGAAGAACTCATACTATCTCCAATTTTCTGACTACATCACAGGGTTCCTTCACAGAACAGGACGAGCGAAATCAATCCTACACAGCTTTTTGTCAGCCACCTCCTGTGTCGTGTTTTAAAGTTTAACGCAAAATTTTCTCCCCAAGACGAACCAAATAAAAAATTCACGAAGCATGTCAGTCTGTGTTGTGTGTTGCATGGTTTTGACGACGCAGGCAGGCAGGTAAAGTCATGGTCTAATGTACTGCAACACCTTCCAATGAGATGGCTTCGAAAAATAATCCGAAACTATAGCTGTTGGTGTGTGCAATTTTGGTTCATAAAATTAACTCAAATAGCTCGCTTTTATTCACCAGGTTGCAGTACATTAGACCATGACTTTACAATATGTGATTATGAATACCGTGTTATGTTACCTTCACCTAATTTGTTCCATCAGTTTCCCGAGAAGGTTTACCAGGAAATATTAATAGTCATCGGTCTAACCTATATAGTGAAATAATATTCTTGGAGACATAAATTATATAGGTGAGAGTTGGGTGGGTTTACATTGAGGCCACGTGACATCACAAACAACAACCCTTCTCAGTAATAATATTTAAACAGTGTTATTTATTTACATACATAACTTAATTAATGGACCCCGTGTTGTAGTAAGAAAATTGGAGGTTGGCGAGTCCTTCAAATATTGCCACGAAACATTGCCACCTACATTGAAGGAGCTTAATTGTTTCATGGTATAGTCAGGAGGAATAAGAAGCCACCAACAAGTCTCAGCTCAGACACGATCACAGGAGTCCATTAAGTTAAGGGGAGAGTATAGTTCTGACATTTTTGGAGATTATGATTCCTCCAAACTATTCTAGGCAACAGGATACCATTATTTTTCTTCAACTGGGTCTGTTTTCTGGCATACTTTGGAGGAATCAAGGCGCTGTAATGTACCAAAAGTATACTCTCCCCTTAAATAATATATATATATATACTTGTGAGTGGTACTGTACCTCCTGGAGTGGGGACGGATTCAGTAAAGTGCAGAAGGGCAGAGTT
The DNA here is from genome assembly GCA_034508575.1 of Petrolisthes manimaculis. Classification (NCBI taxonomy): domain Eukaryota; kingdom Metazoa; phylum Arthropoda; class Malacostraca; order Decapoda; family Porcellanidae; genus Petrolisthes; species Petrolisthes manimaculis. The sequence continues at coordinate 79,710 of JAWZYT010003007.1, read as the reverse complement.
TGACCCTCACCACCACCACCACCACCCTTCTCCTCCTTCACTTGTCCTTGTCGTCCCTCTACACACGTACTACTGCCCCCTGCACACTCTCCCTCCCCGTCGTTGCTGCTGGACACTACGGTCACTTCGCCTCCTTCCACGGTACCCGATATGGTGAAGATGTTGCCATTCACTCCGTACTTGAGATGCACTGTGTTGTTCTTGTCTCGTTTCTTCTTGGCCATGGTGTTGTTGTTGCGTTGACTTGGGAGGAATGGCCACAGTTAACGGAGGGGTACAGGGGGATTTAATACACTTTTTTTTTAATGGTGGTACAGTCACGATCAAAAGTCCCGTGTCTGGTGAATAAAAGTGAACCATTTGAGTGAATTTTATGAATCAATAATTATTACAGAGACTAACTAACGGCTATAGTTTCACATTAATTTATAGAGGTCGTTTTGTTTCATTACAAGGTGTTGACAGGACAATTGAACGTGATTTTTACATTACAGCACCTTCATTTCTCCGAAATATGACATGAGAAAACAGGACCAATATTTTTGCTAATGTGCTCCTGTTTCTTGTCATACTTTGCAGGAATCAAGGCACTCTGACGTACTGTACAGTCGTGATACATCATTTCTGACCAGAGTGAGGAGCAGAAAGCTTCGAATCGCCTGGTATTGCTCATTTCCCAGCCCAGTAAAGTCATGGTCTAATGTACTGCAACCTGGTGAATAAAAGCGAGCTATTTGAGTTAATTTTATGAACCAAAATTGCACACACCAACAGCTATAGTTTCGGATCATTTTTCGAAGCCATCTCATTGGAAGGTGTTGCAGTACATTAGACCATGACTTTAAATACAGTACACCTATAGAGGCTGAGTTCGAATCCAGGGTATGTGTGGTGCCTGCCGTTCGTCTCTACATGGTCAGCAATTACATATCACTAATGTACACACCAAAAGTATAATAAATATCCCCTTAAATTACTAGAGTAGCTGTACTATGTGTAGCTGAGGGTGCTTTGAAGGGAAGGGCGTGATATCGGCAAATTGGAGGCTACAGCAGCTTCCTTCAAATTGTATCAAACGCAGGACACTTATGAGTAGGTCTATCTTGAGAGGTATGTGTGGGTGTATCATTGATTTTTTTTTTAATGGGGAGGAGGGGAGCATAAGAGAATAATTTTCCTCAAACCTGCTCCAAATATAAATCTTTAAAAAGGAGCTGCTATATAATTATCTTAATGAATTTGAAACTATACTAATTACCAACATTTGACAAGTGGAAACAGACTTTCTCTTACAGTTTATAGGTGTTGTTTCGTGGCACAGTTTGGGGGAATCAAAGTACAGTTGCCTCCACTAGTAGCGAGCACAGTGTCTGCATGGTGGGTTTGTTTGTCGAATTCCATGAGGGACAATGATTATATTTACACAGCGTCCCCCTGGTGGATACGATAACTAGAGGGAGATTTGTACTACATTCATTTGTATATATTATACTACAGATAAACGAACACAGTGGTGCCAAATTTACTATTATACTACTATGAGTATAAACGAACACAGTGGTGCCAAATTTACTATTATACTACTATGAGTATAAACAAACAGTGGTGCCACATTTACTATTATACTACTATGAGTATAAACAAACAGTGGTGCCACATTTACTATTATACTACTATGAGTATAAACAAACACAGTGGTGCCACATTTACTATTATACTACTATGAGTATAAACAAACACAGTGATGCCACATTTACTATTATACTACTATGAGTATAAACAAACACAGTGGTGCCACATTTACTATTATACTACTATGAGTATAAACAAACACAGTGGTGCCACATTTACTATTATACTACTATGAGTATAAACAAACACAGTGGTGCCACATTTACTATTATACTACTATGAGTATAAACAAACACAGTGATGCCACATTTACTATTATACTACTATGAGTATAAACAAACACAGTGATGCCACATTTACTATTATACTACTATGAGTATAAACAAACACAGTGATGCCACATTTACTATTATACTACTATGAGTATAAACAAACACAGTGGTGCCACATTTCACCACCAAACCAAGGCAGCACCGGACGCCGTACTCGTTACTAGTGAAGGCAACTGTATGTACAGTTGCCCAAGTAAAGACTGCAACCAAATTTGGTGGTGTGTGGCAATATCTGGCAGCTGCTCCAAAGTAAACACTCGTATTTTATCAATGGATCACTCAGAACCTACAACCTTTGTATGGATGGATGTAATTGACTTTAACTAATTACATTAATCCCTACAACGGTTGTATGTTTAAGTGATCCATTGATAAGATACGAGTTTTTACTTTGGAGCAGCTGCCAGATATTGCCACACACCACCAAATTTGGTTGCAGTCTTTACTTGGGCAACTGTACATTCGTGACACACACAGTGACTATAATATAACCCATGCAAAAAGATACCTGAATATTTTCCAAGGAGTCCTCATGACGTAAGATGATAATGAGGATATGATGTACAGTAGTTGGCAAGGTGGAGTGTGACGTCAGAATATAATAGGTTTGGTTAGGTTAGAGTTATAAATATGATATAGAATGCCAATGGTACAAGTCAGTCTCTTATTTGATCTTTCTTTTATCACCTATTGGTTATGTTCTCTTTCTGTTCTCTCTTATTTGCACTGAACTGTCTCTTTGTTCTCTCTCTGTTTATCTGTCTGTCTGTCTCTCTTTATATCTCCTATTGGTACGGGGTTTATTCTCTCTTTTTATCTCTTATTTCTTAAATTCTCACTTTCTGTTTTCTCTTTTTGAGTTGAAGTTTCACGAATAGAGTTTCTAATACGTGTTTAAATATCTAAGAAAAGAATTTAACTCCCTTTCTTTCCTCTATATTTTCTATTCTATTTTTATTTTCTATTGAGTTACTGGAATTGTACATAAAAAAAATAAGAATGATGTTATTATATTTATACTGGACCCACTAAACAGCGACTTACTTTCTGTATATATTTTACACATACATACATACAGTCCACTTTGTTTACACATTCGAGAAAGTGCTTGTTTTTCCTTCGTTTAGTTTGTTGTTGCTTCTATTTTGCTTGCTATTGGCTGAACGTTTCAAGGACAAGGTGTGTGTGTGTGTGTGTGTGTGTGTGTGTGTGTGTGTGTGTGTGTGTGTGTGTGTGTGTGTGTGTGTGTGTGTGTGTGTGAAGGCCTTCTCTGCACGGTCATTTACAGCTTAAGGTGGTAATTCGCTTTTGTTACATTGGAGTGCCTTGATTCCTCCAAAGTATGCCAGGAAACAAGACCAGGTGAGCAAAAATAATGGTGTTATGTTGCTTGGAATAGTCTGGAGGATTCAGTTGCTCCAAATTTACCAACACCGAATTTCCTCCTTGATTAGTTAAGAGTGGTCGAGTATGAGATCACTGGTGGCTTCTGATTCCTCCTGACTATGCCACGAAACAAGCTGCTTTAATGTAGATGGTGTTTCGTGGCACTGTTTGAAGGACTCGTACGGTACCTACTACGTCTTGGGGTTAACCAAGATTCAACCACAACAAAATGCACAGACGCTTTGCTGTTACAGTCTAGTCGGTGTTGTCTCAGTCTAACAAGTGTTGATGTATATATATAGTTTAGCTAATGTTGCTTCGGTCGAGTGGTTGTTGTTGTTGTTGAAGTAAACTCGTAATACGTAATTTCTGACCAGAGACGAAAGGCAGGCACCACACACACATACCCTGCATTCGAACTCAGCCTCTATAGGTGTATACTGGGTGGGGAAACGAGCAATACTAGGCGATTCAAAGCTTTCTGCTCCTCACACTCTGGTCAGGAATTATGTATCACGAATGTACAGTACGTCGTGTATCCTAAGTAGGAGGTATAATTATAGTTTCGACTAATGAGGAGACGAGCACAAAGAACGTTCAGATTTACGAGGTTCTCATCCTCATTTCAGTATATAGAGTCAACACAAGTATTGCTGAGTAACGCCTATATATGTCACAGGAAAGAAAAGTGGCACATGCACGGCCTGTCATCGAAAGTTTAGAGACACACTTCTCGAATTCACTGAGGCAGCAGTTTTCTTGGTGTAACTGGAAATGCAACGAACTTACACCATCGCACACTTCTCAAATTCACTCAGGCAGGAGTTTTCTTGTATTGTGTAACAGGGTGATCGATATCTTAAGTTCTTGGAGTTACATAATTAATTTTAAGTCGTAACCTGACCTATATCAAATGGTTCTTGTTTACTTCCTCAGTTTGGAATCAATGAGTTGATATACTGAGGAAGGAAGGCAGTCATGTCAAGAGCACAAACATCACCATTGCACTGTGGATTAGAATTTGGCCCAGCCTCAGCATACAGGGTGTGGGTGTGGGTGTGGGTGTGGGGGTAACGGAGAGGGATTGGTGGGAAATTGGGGGTTAGCTGGCTGGCGTGACTGAGTGGGTGGGTGGGTGGGTGAACGGATATGTTTGTGGGGATATTGGGCATGGGTTGGTGGGAAGAGAGGTTGTTTGTTGGAGATTAGCTGGGTGGGTGGGTGGGTGGACGGATATGTTTGTGGGGGTACTGGGCATGGGTTAGTGGGAAGAGAGATGTTATTTGTTGGGGATTAGCTGCATGGACGGGTGTTTTTGAGGGGGTATTGGGCATGGGTTGGTGGGAAGAGAGGTTGTTTG